>QANW01013125.1:925633-1101725 GCA_003254865.1 Dryas drummondii | reverse complement strand
TCTCTCTCTCTCTCTCTCTCTCTCTCTCTCTCTCTCTCTCTCTCTCTCTCTCTCTCTCTCTCTCTCACCGGCGCTGGCCACCTGCCCACCCTCATCTCTTTCTCCCTGCTCTCGCCCTCTGTCGCCGCCCCTGCCACTGAAACCCACCAAAACCCAGCCCTTCCTCTCTTCCTCCACGACTTCAGCTCCTCCCAAAACCCAGAATCCCACCTAGTCGAAAACTTGGCCGAAATTTTGAGAATTTTGGCAAAATTATTGAAATTTCGGCGAAATCATCGAAATTTCGACGAAATCATCAAAATTTCGGCGAAATCATCAAAATTGAGACGAAACTTTGTTGGTTTAGTTTTAAAATTTCCATACCTCAAAAAATCGAAAAATTTCGGCAAAATTTTCGAAATTTAAATCCTTGTTCTTAGGTCCAAAGAAAAAAAAGGTATGATTTTCTTAATTAGCTTTTCTTTTAACTCTTTAAGTTAATTGATCCAATAATCTATCCATATATTTAATTGTAATTGGAGAAGGGAGAGTAAGGTTAAACATTTAGAAATCCAAATTAAGATGCCTTTTATTAACAAATATAATCGAGCACAACAATTTAATATATTAAGGGTAAACAAGTAAAATCAACATAGATTAGTAAACAAAAATAAATAACAAATAAGAAAAGAAAAGAAGAACGTGGATGAAAATGAGTCTTCCAACTGAAAATGGGGGAGAAGAGCATTGTAGTTACCCAACTTCTAAATCTCCATATTTTGAGATGGGTGTCACTATTCGGACTTAATTTTTTTTTATCAATAACGCACACTTTTTACACCCAACAAAGGTGTTAAATTTCGAAATTTTCGGCAAAATTTTGATTTTTAGGGGTATGAAAATTTTAGCACTATATTAAAAAAATTTCGCCAAAATTTCAAAAATTTTCTGAAATTCCCAAAATTTCGGCGAAATTTTCAACTCGAGCCAAGGAGGCAGCGGCCAGAGGGAAAGATGGGAGAAAAAGGAGAGTCGGCCTCATCGCTTATCCTCGTTGAGGAGAGAGAAGAGGAGGAAGAGATCGGCCCGGGGAGAGGAGATCGACGCACAGAGAGAAGAGGGGGAGGGAGAGGGAGGGAGAGGGAGGAGATAGAAGATAACATATGAGTGATTGACTGAGGGAGAGAGAAAGAGAATGTGACTGAAATAATGGAGATTCAAAGGGAAGATGGGCACTGGAGGAGAAGTGGAGAGTGTGGACTCTGGAGCCTTGCGGGGAGAAAAGGAAGGAAATGGGAAAATGAAGGAAAGAAAGAAAAAAGAAAGGAAAAGAAAAAAGAAAAGAAAAGAAAAGAAAAAAGGAAATGGGAGAAAAGGAGAGTCTGGGGAGTGGAGACTTACGGGGAGAAAAGGAAGGAAATGGGAAAAGGAAGGAAGGGAAGAAAAAACAAAGGAAAAGAAAAAACAAAAGAAAAGAAAAAAGAAAATAAAAGAAAAGGAGAGAAAAAAATGAAAAGAAAAGAAAAGGCAAGAAAAAATATTTAGGATTGATTGAGGTTTGGGGGATTTGGGCAATTTGAAAGAAAAAAAAAATGTTTGGAGTTTTCATTTGGCCGTTTTGGGGTTTCGTTTAGTTGTTTTTAAACCCAATATATTTTTATATATAAAATAATTAAAAATATCCTAAAAGGTCTAAACTCTAATATCCTATATCATATTCTAAACAATATAGAGTATAGATTGTAAAATATATAAGGTTTAGTGTATAGATTATAGAGTATAAAGAATATACTAATTTCATTTATTCATTATACTAATTTTATTTAACAGTATTTGCTTTCAACGCGCATTATATTCATCTTATATCACATGAAATTTACTATATAATTTAGTTTCTTCAATTTTTTTTTATCAATGTAGAATATATTAAATAAACATATGGTAAAGTTTCATTCAAAATTTCCGTATTTTGATATTAATTTCCGTCTAATTTCTATCAAAATTTTCGTCAAAATTTTCTCAAAATCCGAAATTTTATTCCTTGCACCCAACTAAAAATTTATTAGTATATCCAACAAATTTTTTCAAATTATCCTTACTAAAACTCAACACCACATCTCACCTATTACTCTATGTACCGAACAAACACCCCCCATATCACCACTACCAACACAATAACCACCACCCAACACCAAAACCACCACTACCAACACCATAACCACTACCACCATCACCTATCTCTTTCTTCCTCTATCTCAGTCTCTCTCCAATCTGCTACAATGAAAGCCAAATCATCTCGGGTTGAATTTTTGTTTCTTCAAGGAGACATAAATAACCCAAATTCAGTATGTAGGCTGTAAGACCTTCTCGGCTTTCATGTTATTTTTGTTTTTCTTACGGATAGGTGGAAACCGTGGAATGAGTTAACAATTTCAATGAATGGCCAAATAATTAAAGCTCCAAGCATAGGACGATGCATGAACCATTAAAAAAAAAAAAAAGTAGAGGGGATTCTCCAAAACCCAAAAGAAAAAGCACTTACAAATTGAGTTGGAGTGTTCCGCTGTTTGGGGCTAGTAAACTTGGCTTTGGTGGAGGTCAGACCACCACCCAACATGGAGGTCCGATTAGAGGGCCAATGGTTCTGCAAATTGGGAAAGGAATAGAGTGAGAGAGAGCGAGAGAACTAACCACATCAAAAAACGCAAAAAGGCCAACATTCATGAGGATGTGGGGGCTAGGCAGATGAACAAACAAGATGATAACTTAGTAATGGTTCCACAAATGCCTGCAATGGATAGTGCCACCCCGAAGTATCTATACCGTATTATTAGAAAAGAATGATACTACATGGTTGGGTATAGAAATCATGTTGGGTGATTTTATTTTTTTTTGGTAATAACTAATATGTTTTTGTTGGTCAATTTACATCAGGGTGAAATAAGAAATTATATGTTTATTAAATTGTTGGGGGCTAAATAGCGACGCCCTTTTGAGATTACACAAACCAAAACTAGCACACCTTATTTCCGAGAAGACCCATAGAGAGTTCTTCACAACCCAATACCAACGACCCATGGCCAATGCATTTTAAGAACTCAAGGTGATAGGCTGCTAGCAACGGTGAGTTTGCAGAACCACCATAAGCATCAAGGGTGAAGATCAGTTGGTGAGTAAGTTTTTTTCTTATTTTCTGATTGATCGCTTTTTCCATCTCTGTTGTCCCGGAAATTCTAACATAACTGCAGGCATTAGATGCCTTCAAGCTTTTGACCGTTAGATCAGTAAATGTTGATCTAACGGTGAAGAAAAAAACTTATGGGCCAGCAGGTAACAAGTTAATGAGATAAGAGAGAAAGTGAGCTAATATACATGGTTAGCACTCAGCAGTAGCCTGTCACGAAAAAATCATACATCGAGATTTCCACAGGGGCAGAGCTGAGCTGAGTGCACAACCCAATCCGAGATCCATCCACACTTCCAGAGGGACAGAGCTCACTTCACAAAGAATCAATTTAATGGGTACATCAAGACTTCCACAGGGGCAGAGCTGAGCTCAGTGCACAACCCAATCCGAGATCCATCCACACTTCCAGAGGGACAGAGCTGACTTCACAAAGAATCAATTTAATGGGACAGAGCTCAACCACGAATTGCACATCCATCACACGAATTGCTCACTCCTTCCTCTGTTGTGCTCTGTTAATTTAAGGTATTTTGCACTATGGGTTTGGTATGGTCGTGACGTTTTCCCATTTAATTTGAGGATTTGGCTTAAAATTGTTATTGGGGTATGGGTTCATGTGGATAGTTTTGATAATTATTCAATTTCAAGGTATGGATATATTTAGGGATTTCAGAACTTGGGTTAAAATTACTCTTGACGTTTCCCATTGAGTTTGACAATTTGGCTTCAAATTGGTTCGATTGAGTGAGTTGGGTAGAATTTGGTAGGGTGTACAATTATGGGTAGTATTTTGTGTGAATAATTGGGTTGAAACTGAATAATTGGGTTGAATAAGCGGATGAACCTGACAGTCCTAACAATGACCAAAGAGGGGAGAACGATCACGAGGAAGAGGCAGTGGATGATGACCACGAGGACACGCAAGAACAATCACATCCCATTCCCACCTGCCCTGCTGCATGTACTGTTTCGAAGAAGCGGAAGGAAAGAACTTTTCCCGACGTAATACCAGCTGTAAGACGAAGCAATAGAAACAAGGGCAGGTGATGCTCCATTGCAAATTGGTTAGGTATGTCTCGTCTCTTGTGTACATGTCTTTCAAATTGGTTTAATTGGATTATTTGGATTGGTTTCTTGGTGGATTGGTTTGCTGCTCTCTTTGAAATTGGATTAATTGGTTTCTTGGTGGTACTCGGGAGTTATTGAAATGATGATGTATGTGTGCGTTCATTTTGTTTATTTCTCATTATTTTTCAATATGGATTTGTATGAGTATGTGTTACATGTGGTGATACATGAAAATTTGGAGTATATATTACTGCAATGTCAATCCATTCCAGCCCAATGTGCAATTGCTATATCAAAGTGGCAGTTTGACTGTCCTGTTTGACAATCACAGTTTGACATGCAATCAATTTATATTTTAAAACTCTTTGGTTTCTACTGGGGTTGAGAGGCATGCTTTGTTTAGAGGCATTGGCCAGTGTTAAGTGGAACTGTGGGACATCAGTCTGTATCTTCTAAGATAAAACACAATACAACTTCTAAGGTTTTGATTTTTAATTAGTTGTGTGGAGTCTACTTGCCTATATAAGATATCTCATTGTCTTGCATGAACTTTATGCTCTGTGTATTCATTTTTAATGGTTTTGTAATCACTACCGTCAGTATAAGCAAAAAAGTAGTACTCAATTCTTTAAAAAAACCATTCTTACAAAAAAAAATCTTTAAAAACACCATTTTTTCAGCCTTGATTTTCCCCACTTCTGATGAAGTATCTAGGCATCCTTTTTATTTTTATTTTCACTTTATGGCTTTTTCCCTTACTGGGCCTCTTATGAAGGCAGTTCAATTTTTCTCTTTCAGGGTGAGAACTGATGGCCACGACTCATGTGCATTGGGATGTCGATGCTGCAGCAGTTCCATGTGGTTTTGGGCGTGCCATTGGTAACTTCGTAAGGTTGCCTCTGTTATGCTGATTTGTACTGTATGATAGAAATTGATTTTGTGTTGCGATCAATCATAGAAAAGGCTTTCTAAGAAAACATAGTGACAAACAAGAAAGAAAAATAAAAGATGTAAAGATAGAGATTGCCATTGTTCAATTGCTTGTTATTTCATTGTTGTGGTTTTAATCTCCTAAGCAAGTCTGCAAGTGATGTGATTTATAGACTGTAACATATTGGTTTTAATCAATGTATACCATGTCATGCTTGGACTGTAAATGGGGATTAGTTAATTTAAAGAAGGATTTGGACTGTACAAGGACCAATTTACATATATATACTATTATAGTTCAATCATCCTTGGCATATATAATTGGTCTACAATTTAACATGAGGTTTCTCAAACCTAACGGTGCCATGAAGCTTAAACTCCTTTGTTCATTTTCTCAATGATTAAGAACACCAAGAGTATTTTTTTATTCCCCCGCTCTTCTTCCATAATTTCAGGAATACTGACAGCAACTTTGAGTCCAAAAACATAAACATGTACACTTTTTAGGTTTATCGTTTCTAATTGTCTGTGTTATCTATTTCAGTTTTTGGACATGAGCTCCTTACAAACTTCTCTCCGAAATGCCCAGTTGCAATCCTCATTCATGGGTGGTGTATCTCAGCCATGGTTTCCCCAAAATCCGGTGACTGTGATGCCTTATATTCCAGCTGCAGCAAAAAGTAAGTTTTTAGTCCCAGCTGAAGCTACATTATTTTCTTTTGGTTTTGTTTTTTGCCTTTTCCTGCCACTTGTTCCATTTATTGATTTATTTGTTAATCCAATGGTGCTTGAAGCATCATATTTTATGCGATGAAGAAATTGGTGAAAATGAATGTTTTTTATATTTTCTCTCAAAGGTGAAACTAGGGGTTGCTCTCGAGCTATAAGGTATTTTTGAGATATTTCCATTACGAAACCTCAAGTCAGCAGTAGGTTAAGTGCATAATTTTTTTCGTTCTTGATTTGCTGCTAATTATATTTGGCTACCCACTCATTTTTACCCTGGTCTCCTTAATTAATTCATTACAAGTATGCTCACAAGTTTATGACTCTGCACCCCTTTTGCTTTACCCTTTTTTTTTTTTTTCATGAAGGACTCCTGGGTTAAGCAAAGCAACATTCACATTTAAAGAAGTAAATATGAAGGTGTCTGATCTGTTGGATGAATTGTATGCTTGGCCATTTTATTTTATGCATTTTGTTCGTTCTGTTCTTTATGGATGTGAGTAATGTGACTGTGTGTATGAATACGTGGCTGCATTGTTTGGTAAATAAATGACGTAGCGGTGTGCATCGTGAAAATTATGACAATTAAGATATTGAGACGTTAGTAAGTTCATGTTCATTAGTAAATATTCAGGCACTGCAACTTAAACTAACAGAGGATAATTGGGTATGTTAGACTAGACAAATACATTCATTTAAGAAGAGATGATGAAAAACATATTGTCATGGCCAGGGGCTTGCCTCCGTAATAATATGCCTTATAGCAACCTCAGTTGTGCACGAGGATGCAGTAGACCTATCATTCAATCCCAGGCAGAGTAAATGTGTCCAAGAAGGAGGCAGATTCTTCAACAGATGCTGCATCATGCGCGTTTCCAGACTAGTCAAACTGTGTAATTTTAGATTGCATGTCAAAACCGGATTGCCAAACAGGAGCTTGTATTGAGTAGTCTGAGAATGCAATTGCCCTTCCGTCCATACACAGTTGCAGTGCGAAACGTTTTATGGCCCAGTGATATTCAGCAACATGTAAATGCTTGATTCTAACATTGCTTGTTTATTAAGTCAACACTATTACAAGGGGATCAATTAAATTTATAATCTTTATGAAACTAGACAAACTCACATCTCCACAAAAAAGTTAAGTACATGTAGGGAATCAAATTGTAAGAGAAATGAGCTAAAAGGCTTCCGCCAAAATATATTAGTAGGAACCACAGTTACTGTCTAAATGTATAAATATGAGTGGTTTGAGTTTTGGTTAAATTATAAACTTAAACTTAAACCCTATATTATATATCCTAAATCCTATTGTGTTTTTTTTTTAATTTTAAATCCTATAACTTACCCAATACCCTATACCTTAAGACTATATTTCATAGTTGGTAATTTGGTATATAACTATAGAAGCAATTTTGTTCAGAATTTTGGATTGCATGTCAAAGCCTGATTGTCACACAGGAGCTTGTATTTAGTAGTCTGCGAATGCAATTGCCCTTTCGTCTATACACAGTTGCAGTGCGAAACGATTTTTGGCCCAGTGATGAAGTAACCATTCTCTTGATGTTTGGTTCAAGAAAATGGTAACTTGGATCAACAAAATGGTAACTTACCAATTTTTGACAAAAAGTTACCATTTCTTGAGAAAAAAATCAAGAAAATGGTAACTTTGGTCAAGGTTGGGCTTGGTTACCACTTTCTTGATCGAAGTTACCATTTTCTTGATCAAACGATCAAGAAAGTGGTAACGTTTTTGCCCCACTGATTTGCTTACCAGTTTCTTGAGGATTGGTTCAAGAAAATGGTAACTTGGGTCAAGAAAATGGTAACTTACCATTTCTTGAGAAAAAGTTACCATTTCTTGAGAAAAATAATCAAGAAAATGATAACTTTGGTCAAGATTTGGCTTCGTTACCATATTCTTGACTGAGGTTACCATTTTCTTAATCGAACGATTAAGAAAGTGGTAACATTTTTTGCCCCACTGATTTGGTTACCATTTTCTTGATGTTTGGTTCAAGAAAATGGTAACTTGGATCAAGAAAATGGTAACTTATCATTTCTTGAGAAAAAGTTACCATTTCTTGAGAAAAAAAATCAAGAAAATGGTAACTTTGGTCAAGGTTGGGCTTGGTTACCACTTTCTTGATCAAAATTACCATTTTCTTGATCGAACAATCAAGAAAGTGGTAACGATTTTTTCTTGGCTGATTTGGTTACCATTATCTTGAGGATTGGTTCAAGAAAATGGTAACTTACCATTTCTTGAGAAAAAATTACCATTTCTTTAAGAAAAAAATCAAGAAAATAGTAACTTTGGTCAAGGTTGGGATTGGTTACCACATTCTTGAACCAAGTTACCATTTTCATGATCGAACGATCAAGAAAGTGGTAACGTTTTTTGCTTGGCTGATTTGGTTACCATTTTCTTGAGGATTGGTTCAAGAAAATGGTAACTTGAATCAAGAAAATGGTAAATTACCATTTCTTGAGAAAAAGTTACCATTTTTTGAGGAAAAAAATCAAGAAAGTGGTAACTTTGTCAAGATTGGGCTTCGTTACCACATTCTTGAACCAAGTTACCATTTTCTTGATCAAACGATCAAGAAAGTGGTAACGTTTTTTGCCCCACTGATTTGGTTACCATTTCTTGAGGATTGGTTCAAGAAAATGGTAACTTGAATCAAGAAAATGGTAACTTACCATTTCTTGAGAAAAAGTTACCATTTCTTGAGGAAAAAATTCAAGAAAATGGTAACTTTGGTCAAGATTGGGCTTGGTTACCATATTCTTGAACCAAGTTACCATTTTCTTGATCAAACGATCAAGAAAATGGTAACGTTTTTTGCCTCACTAATTTGTTACCATTTTTTTGATGTTTGGTTCAAGAATATGGTAACTTTGATCAAGAAAATGGTAACTTACCATTTCTTGAGAACAAGTAACCATTTCTTGAGGAAAAAAATCAAAAAAATGGTAATTTTGGTCATGATTGGGCTTGGTTACCACATTCTTGAACCAAGTTACCATTTTCTTGATCGAACGATCAAAAAAGTGGTAACTTGGTTTGAGGCAAGGTTTTGGTTACCATTTTCTTGATGTTTGGTTCAAGAAAATGGTAACTTGGATCAAGAATATGGTAAGTTACCACATCTTGATCAAGAGTTACCATTATCTTGAGGGATGCATCAAAAAAATGGTAAAACTTGTTTACCAGTTCAGCAGGTCTGCCATTTTTTTTTTTTTTTTTGTGGAGGCATTCTATGCCTGCAGTCATTATAGAAGCTCCCCTGTTGTCCACTCCTCTAATCTGCTAATTAAATTTCTATTTTTTTTCTTTTTCTTTGTTTTGCTAGAGGATTTGGTAGAAAACTAAAAGAACACCGCCAATTGAGCACCAGTGTTATGGGTTCTTAATTTCTTATGCATTTTTGGGTACATCTTTACTCATGTCTTTTTTCCCTCTGTTTGATTAGGCTTTTGTGAATTTGATTATGGGTTAAAGATGTCCATTTAATTAACTTTTGAATCACATGGTTTTATTTGGACAATTTCTGGGATTGCTATTTTTTCTGCAAGTTTTTTCATTATGAATATTTTTATGTGTCTAATTGGGTATTTGCTTTCCTAATAACTACAATTACATAGATCAGAAACATTGTACTGCTTGCTTGCAAAATTATTTTCAGTCTTTTGACATGGTCAGATTGGTTTTTGGTTGAAATGATGGGTTTCACATAAACATGAAGCAGAATTACTGCAAGATTGTGATTAAATTGGGTTTGGTGATGCAAGAGGACCTAAGTTATTGAGTCTATAGTTAAATTAATTCACAGTTCACAAAGGTGAGAGAAATATAGGAATTCAGACCTATTGCACAAAAACAATATGATTGACATATTGAAATAATTTCTTTCTTTTTCTATTTCTCTTTTTTATGGAATCCTAAAATTAAAGTCTTACTTTTTTACTTCTGAATACTAAAATATAGACATTATTAATTGACTATGGCCCAAGCCATTGAGTGCCCCATTGGAGGCTGCATGTTGATTCTGAAATAGCAAACGCCATTGAAGCACAAGAAGGAAGGTATGCTCTTATACTATAATCAAATCAAGACTTTGTTATGAATTGTAAACATTAGAATGGACCATGATTGGCTATTTTTAAGTTAATATTGCTTTTTTTTTTTATTAGTCTACTTTGAAAACTATGCACATTTAAGAAATAATTAAGAAAGGGAAATGATAAATGCACTGCAAAACTATCCTCTCACACTCCTTGATGTACTCACACAAGAAGAGTGCAAATAACAGCTCCCTTAAGAAAAGTCTTTATGTTTAATTTTACTATAATTTCCTCTAATTCTCATTCTTGGCTTTGTTTAGTTTTCAACAAACTTAGGGAAAAAAAAAAAAAAAGATAGACAGAAAGTAGAAGCACCAAAGGAGCTACCATGGTTGCCATGACAATCCCTTGGCTAGGGCGCTAACCACCATGCTTCACCCATTACATTAGTTCTTGAAATACCTTTGTGAAAGAAGAGTTTTGGCACATTGTGCCATCAGTTGTATTGTTCTAATTAATAATTGTATTTGTTATTTTGTTGAAATAAACTACTGAGCAGAAAGAGTTTTGGCATGTTGTGGTATCAATTGTATTGTTCTAATCATTATATTTCTATTTTGACATCTTTGTAGATGAGGTTACAAAGAGAGGTGAGCAGCTCTGCTTGGAGATAACAAAACTTTCCTGAAAGTTAAAAAGATCACAGGTGGAGAGAATGGAAAAACATGATGGAGGAGCAAGAAGGTATTTTGAAGAGATGGCAAGGAAAAGTATGTGCAAGAGATGGAGGACTATAAGTAAAGGAAAGAAGGGGAAGCTCCAATCTCATAAAGGAATAGGAACAGCTTTTGAAACTACCAAAGAGCTCCAATCTCATAAAGGAATAACAGCTTTTGAAACTACAAAAGCCTGAAGCCTTGCAACTGCTTAGCTGAAAGAGAAAAAATACAACATAAATAAGAAAATAAAAGATGATTTCCGGAAGAATAAGAAAAAAAGAATGTTGATCCCAACAAGCCTAAGAAGCCAGCATCCTCATAAAGTTTATTCAACAAGGAAACGAGAAAGAGTTTATTGGAGGAGTGACCGAGGATTAACAACTCTCCCATTGATAAACTAATTTCAGAGATATGGCCGGAAGGAATTGAATGATGAAGAGAGAGATGTTTGGAATGAAAAGGCTGCCAAAGTATTGTTGCAGCGATCGATCCAAAAGAAAGGCTGCACTTCTCTCTCATTTGATCGATATTCAAGTTTTATTAGTACATGTGTTATTTGTGCAACTTTTTTTTTTTTAATATCAGCTTTTTAGCAAACAATGAATGGATGATTGAAACTCAAAAAAAAAAAAATAATAGAAACCTTTGTTATTTGTTCAGTAAATTTTCATATCTAGCAACAGCTTATAACATGTGTTTTCGCTTTATTCAGAACGGTTGGCTTTATTTTTTAGAGGAAATTACAGATTTGGTTCACTTATTTTATATTTAATTCAATTTTGGTTCACGATTTTTTTTAAGTTTTGTTTTGGTCCACTAATTGTTCTACTTATTCAATAAAAGTCCAGATTTGTTTTCTCAAATTTGTCTCGCCTTTTATCCTATCAAATCTCAGCCAAATTCAGCAAACATATACTTATTTTAAAACTATACATTTTCTCTTTACAATCATATAAAGATCATTCAAATCGGAGTACTAAAACTCAAAATAATTGGCCCCAAAATAGAATACTCAAAACTACTAATTTTTCCTAGAAAATTTTCAGATTTTTCAAACTTCACCAAACCTCAATTCTCTTTTATTCTAATACTTCAAATTGGTTCATATGACTAAGAAATAATGAAATATAACTTATACATCAATTATAATTAAAGAAAACACAACCAAAAGGATTTAAAATCCTAACTTAAAAAAGATTGTGCACCAAAATTAAACTAGATATAAAATAAGTTATTAAATTTGTAATTTTCTCTATTGTTTATATCGAGCAACTCATTTTATTTGTTCCTTTATAGCTTCTATACTTGGTCTTCGCTTTTATACATGTTATCAAGGAATTAAATTTCGAATTTCAAGAGATAAAAAATATGGAAATTTCGAAGAAGATTTAGAAAGAATTTTGATTTCGTTGGAAATTTAAACTAAAACAATTGAAACTTTTTACAAAATTTCAACAATTTCGTTTCAATAATATTTCCAAACCAAAAAAAAAATGGAAATTTTTAAAGAAAATTTTCTGAAATTTAATTTCATGCATGTCATAATTATACGTTAAATGTTTATGTGGCTCTGACCCTTTTGTTGGATATTAAGAAATTACGATCCATATATATATGTTGTTTTTATGCAACAGAGAACTTGACCATCATATTAATAGCTTGAAATGTTTCATACTAAGAAGATAAAGACAAATATGGTCCATTCGTAAAACCCACTAAAACTCCAATAACCCAGAACACATAAGGCAGATAAGAAAACAGAGAAAGATTAATTAAGCCAGCCGGCCTCTAGATTTTTATTTTATGTAGAATTTTGTACTCTTCCTTAAACGCGCTTTAATTTTAAGTTTCAACAATATTTAATAAATTGATATCGTAGCGCACAGTTTGGTATAGGCCATAAAGAAAGCCAGCCAGCCTCCAGATTTTTATTTTATGTAGAATTTTGTACTCTTACTTAAACGTGCTTTAATTTTTCAATTATATATTAATGGGAAGGAGATTCATACGAGTCACCATATTCATCATTGGCAATTTGGCAGTACTGCATTAGCTTCTTCCTAGTTTGTGAGTTTGTCACTAGGTTATTATTTCAGTTAATTATCTGTTTTAATTTGGTGAAAAATTATGTCCAAGTTTGCAATTGGTAAGTTGGAGGTGGATGTTGAAATCAAGGCTCCAGCTCGCAGGTTCCACGAATTCTTCACGCAAACACCATACCAAATATGCGATATATGTCCTGAAGAAGTTCAGAGTTGTAAACTACTTGAAGGCGATTGGGGAAAACTGGGTTCTGTCATCTACTGGAATTATATGCTAGGTAAGCCTCCAGGCTCCAGATATTGATGTTTGCACTCGCACATTCACACTTGAATGAGACTATATATATATATATATTGCATTTTTTGTTTTCGTGGATTTCTAGTAGCATGGACTGGCAAACAACGTGGATCGCTCAGCATTTTATTTTTAATTGTCGATCGCTTCTTGAAATAAACAGATATATAGATAATTAATAATAATTTATATATATATAGATATATAGAAGACAATAATTTTTCCAACATGCAGTGTGGTCTAGTGATCTGAATTGTATAAGTTTCATGTCCTTATATAGGAATTATCTTTGTAAAATAAAATTATTTTAATATTTCATCACAATTATCTTTGTATAAGTTTCATCACAATTATTTTAATATTTATCAGGAACATTGAATGAGTTACTAAACAAATAAACAATTCGGATGATTAAATTGCATCAAAGATTAGGCCCACATACAATCCCTTTCAACTCTTATAAAAATGAATCACTTTTTTATAGTTTCTCAAATATACCTATATATAAGTAGAGACTGTAGAGTCACAATTTGTGTTATTAATGAATCGTGCTCAAGTTGTGTTGAGATCAGTTTTGCAGGATATGATGAGTTGAGACGAACAAGATCTCTGTTAAACTAATTATTCTCATCAAATGATCTAACACGAAAATGAGGCATATATTTATTAATAAATTGTGGCTTTTGTGAATTCTCAGATGGGAAAGCCATAGCTGTTAAGGAGTTATTTGAAGCTGTAGACGACGAGAACAATTCGATTACTTTCAATGTCATTGAAGGAGACCCTCTGGAGTATTACAAGAGCTTCAAGATCAGTTTTCAAGTCACTCCAAAAGGTGAGGGCAGCTTGGTGCACTGGATTATAGACTATGAAAAGCTGCATGGCGATGTTTCAGACCCACATCCCAAGCTTCAGTTGGTAGTTGATCTCTCCAAAGTTATTGATGCTCAGCTTACCCGAGCATAAATGGATATATATGGATATGACCTCTGTGCTACTACATTAATATTTAATATATTATATATGGATATGCACGTAATCAAAGACCGGGGCTTCTAGATTGTATTGTTGCGAGGCAAAACAGCTATGAAGTAAAATAATTGTGAAATAAAGTCAACTGTAAAGTAAAACAGTTGAATGTTTATTAAATTATGTTTTCAAAATTGTTGTGAATGCAAAAAACAATATCAAAATGTTTGGTAAATATTAATGTAAAAGTGTTGTGGTTTTGTATAATTATTAAAATTGTTGCTGTGATTCATTGCAGTTTTCAAAAGCATATAAAAATCTGCTTTCTGTTTTTGTTGTGGGGAAAAAATAATTTTTAATTTTTTTACCAAACACCAAAACTATTGTAGATGATTGAAAATTGTCATCCACAGCAGTTTTTGGATCCTCCACTGCAATCTCAAACGGGGCCTTAGTCTAAGATTACATATTCAATAAGACTTGTTGTAAAATTAGAAATTGGTTTTAGTTGTTTTACTATTGTCCACATCAGCATCCATATTACAGCTCATATTTATTGATTTTTAATATTTTTATTAATTTATTTGTCCCCAAAATACTCTTGTGATTAAATATTTGATTTTTTTATATTCCATATTTGTATGAGTCAATTTAGGATTGATTTATACTGATAGACTCCTCTAATGATGCAACATAATTATACGAGTTATTTACACATACACTCCCTGAGGTTTCAAAATTGTTGCATATAATCCCCTGCAAGAGAAAACAATAAATAAATAAAGAAAAATATATTTGTATTGAGGTTGGATCTTACACTTTAAGTAATTTTATTAAGCCATTCCACCCTTAGCATGCATTTTTGCATACTTTCTCAGCACTTTTCGTCTCATTATAGGGATTATGTACAATAGTTTTGAAAACTCAGGGAGTGTATGTGTAATTTTTGAAACCTCAGAGGTGTATGTAAAAAGACGATAAACTTCAGGATTGTAAATGTAAATACCTAAAAAAGCAAAGAATACCAAAACCAAAATTAATGATCAAGAGTGTTGATACACCAATCCGCTCATCCTTATGGTCCTATATTGTGCTAACACGTGCCTTATTTCCTTAAACACCGGTCCAGGGCTGTCACAATGTGCTCACGACCGCATCATCGTCCGACCAAGGCATCATCGATTGACCCAATCGTTGTAGTTTCCTTAGACTGATACGTGGAGGCCAGTACTTTCCAGCCACGTCGGGTCAGTGTTCCTCGTCAGGGCGGGAACCTAACTCTTGATATTTGGTAGCTCTTACTTTCAAAGATCGAGGAGTTGCTGTACAAATATCTCTGGCATTTCCTACCAATTCCTCATTCACCTAACTGGTTTGTCAAGGCATTAAATTCCCTAAACCTTGACAAGACGTTAGGTGACTTGAGGGTTTGGGGGCATTGTATAGAGTGGTGCTATTCCAATCACCCTAAACAGCTGAGTTGACCACCTTATTTTAAAATTCCAATTTTACCTTTAAAACAAAAAATTTTAATTTTGTTCGTCGGGTAATTCGATAATTATCTACTGAAATATTTGTGGTTATTTGACAGTTATCTACTGAACATTGGTAGATTTTTCGGTGGATAACCACCAAATGGAAATAAAAAAAGCATTCGACAGTTATCTGCCGAAATATTTATGTTTATTCGACACTTATCTACCGAACATTGGTGAATGTTTCGGTAAATAACTACCAAATGAATCTAGATAATTTCATCATGTTTTTGCAGTAAAAGCTAAAATAAGAAAAAAGTTGAACAAAATATGCTAGGGTGGTCAACTCAGCATATCGGCGGAGTTTCATGATCAGAGGCCCGATACAGTATATTAGCGAAGTTTCATGATTGGGAACACAAGCACTGTCCGTTATGGCCTTGATCACGCGAGGCTCGAGTGCTTCGAATGTGTTGGTGATAATTCCCTTTGCTTTTGGCAGACAAGCAGCAAAGTCAAGAAAGTAACGATATGCAAAGTCGTCGCAGTCGAGCAGAGGCTGAGGCATTTGAGAGGTTCGGACAGGTGGCAAGCCGAGAAAGTGGAGGACGTCGTCGTTTAGGTCTTTGAAGCTTTTGGGTGTTTGGTTGTGGAGGGTGGGTAGAAAGAGAAAGAGAGCAAGAACGGAGGTGCAAGAGGTGAAGTGATAGGTTTTTCTTCCTTTAAATTTTAGAAGAGGATAGAGAGTGTGTAGGAGAAAAAAAAAGTGAAAAAGAGTGTGCAAAAAGAAAAAAAAAGTGCAAATAGCAGCTCTCTAATCTTTTTTATTATAAATTTTTCAATACATAAAATTACTTAAGGACAACTTAAAAGTTAAAACAAAAAACAAATTTAGGATCTGCTTCATATATAGCGTAGCTACCAATCAGGGAAGACCGGAGAAGTCAAGCTAATAGCAGCTTTGTAAATGGGCAAGGGTCGTAGCTTACCATCCCTGAATGGATAACAATCCCAATAAATGAGTTTTTTATGAACTTTCCATTTTTAATATTTTAAAATATAAAATAATCGTTTAAGATTGTATTTTAAATTTTAACTATGGAGTTTAAAATCTAATTGACAAAGAGGAATCCAAAAGTTACGATTTAAACTTAAATTTAATTGTAACGGGTCTTGATTAACGATTCGACCAATATATACTTTAATGTATTAAACCCTTTTGGAATGTAATCTAAAAGTGAAAAAAAACAAAAAAAACTCTGCATTCGTTATTTAATTAATTAAAACAAATATCTTGTAAAGAAAAAGACTATATATATAATCTACAGAAATGCTCTATATATATTTGAAATATATAAATCAAAATACTTTTACATAAAATATGTTCTCATCTTCATCTTGATGTTTCAAAAATATTGGAAGATAGAGGAATAGAGGAGGAATAGAGGTTTGGCTAAAGATATTATTTGTGAATTGAGATGGAAGATTAGAATGAGCCCTACAACCAATGGTGATCAATAAGGAGCTCTAATACTGTTATTAGTATACATATATACAGTAGTGCTAGACATCTCACATTTTTATATCATAATTTCATACTACCTTATGTGACAACTTACATGGCATTCATGCATTAAACACTAAAAAATAAAAACAAAAATCTAAAAAGAAAAAGAAAAAAAAAAAAACTTTATCCAGTAAAATAATGACACGTAAGATGATATAAAAATATGGTATAAGAACGTGGTAAATATAGCATTATTCTACATATATATATATATGTCGAGGGGATAGAACTGTTGATATATTGGATTGTGGTGTAGAGAATGATTAGCTACAGAGAGATGCAGAGTATGTTTAGAAAGGAAAGTAGTTGCTTAGAGATGTAGGCCACACAAGTAAGTTGCGTGAATATATAGAATAATTGATTAGATAAATAGATGTGGTTACGGGTGGGTTCAATTTAGTTCGGCTTGGTTTTAGGGTTCAACCCCAAATCGAACCAATTATAAAAAATTGATTTGGTTTCACCATTAAAAATATTCACAATTGAATTGAATCAAATTAAGAGTCCGTTTGACACCGCTTCTTAGAAGCACTTATAATCAGTAGCACTTTTATTAGAAACGCTTCTGTTTATAAGCACATATAAATTTTTATAAAAAATTCAAGTGTTTCATGCAAAAGCACTTAGAAGTGCTTTTTGAGGAAGCATCTGACAGGTGCTTGTCAAAAAATCACTTTTATAATTCAGAAGCACTTTTATTTATTTCTGCCAAACATAATCAACGCTTTTGCCAATTTTAAAAGCAGTGCCAAATGGGCCTTAAATCTTATCAGTTCAATCGATTTATGCTAAATTTTTTATTTTTTTTAACATTTAAACTTAAACCCAAACACTAAAAAGAAAAAAATATATTTTAAATTTAAACCCATAAATAAAAGGCTCAGCCCACAAATTTAGGCAAACTTAAAGTGAATGTGTTAAATGGAAAGTAATGGGCTACTTTTATAGGAGACATAAGGGAGTTAAATAAGCGCTGCAAGAAATTTTTTTCTCCAGAAAAAAGAGAACTAAATTAAATAAGTTAAGTGACTTAGAAATTATAAATGTTACCTTATTGTTACATTTTAGCAATAGGTGTAATAGAGTTTAAGTAGGATACTAGGATGCTTGATAAGCATCCTACATTAATTTATTCTCTCTCTTTTTTTCTTTTTCTTTTTTAACAATTGAGCATAAAATTGAAAAATATAGGACAAAATCTTTTTGTGGAGTGGATAAAGAAATTTTGGGGTTTCTTAATGTTGTCCTTCAACTTCCCTATGAATTCGTTGGGCCAAAATTGGCCTCTTTTACAGTCCTAGCTTTAGGTCTAAAGAATATTGTCCTTCAATTTCCCTTTGCATTCGTTGGGCCAAAATGGGCTAATTACAATGAATGAGGAACAAAAAGCCCAATAACATGCTTTGGTTGTCTTCTTCTTAGGCCTTCCACTATCTTACCTGAAAATGTGACCCAAAACCCATTTTGGGTCACAAATGATTCACACTCAAACACTATAGGCCAGAAAATGTAACCCAAAAGAGGGTGTAACTCAAAGTGTAACCCAAATTTGGGTCTCACTATGAGTCAAAATGATTGTGATCCAAATGCAAAAAAGTGAAGCTCATGTGATGTTGCAAGAGGAGAGAGAGTGAAACAAAACTTAAAAGCAAGTGGGCCCAACCTGTTGATCTGGTCGGCTACTGCATGGTGCGATGCGTCTGGGCTTTGTGCTTGTCACCAACGGTTCAAATTAAATGACCGTTGGTGATCAATAACTGACATGTTTTGTTCGTTAGGCTTTTTAAAAAAAAAAAATGGGCCAGTTTGAATAAAGGGCTTAGATTAGTGGACCGTTGATAATCAACGGTCCAGATCGCCTAACTTTTTTTTTAAAACAAATTATTAATAAATTATTTAAAATTGAAATAGTACTCGAAAAATTGTCAAAAAATTTCAGAAATTTTTTTTTAAAATTTCCCAAAACCCTCAAACAGCTATATTCTCAAATGAGTCTATATATTCCATACAATACCTATAGTTTTTCATCATAAACTACAATCTTTGTTTATCAAATTTGCACAATTTTTTTTTTCTCATTAACCTTATTTTAAAGATCTTATTAAAATATATTTAATATTTAATATTAACTTTATTTTAAAGATCTCGTTAAAATAAAATCAATAATATAATTTTTATAATTATTTGAGTTTTAAATTAAAAATTAAAAATTACTTAATTAATATTAGTCATATTTTAAATAGTTGTAAAATACTATGATTCAAAATAGGGTCACGGCACCGCTACAGTGAAAAATTCGTCACAAGACTATTTGTGACAAAAAATGAGTTTTATCATAATAGAAGGCCTTACGGGGGGCGACTCGTCGACGAGCTTTCAATTAAACTCCGCTGTCTGCAGGGTTCAGCACTTTAGCCTGGCTGGCCGAAAAACCTTATAAGCCATACATCATAGCTCTACTGGAATTTTCTCTGCAAACCCCAAACAAAAGAGCAACAAAGCGAGAGCGAATTGAGAGTCAGAGCGAGAGAGATGGACAAGGTGAAGATAGAAGAGGTTCAGTCCACTACCAAGAAGCAGCGCATAGCCACTCACACACACATCAAAGGCCTTGGTCTTGAGGTTTCTCTCTCTCTTTATATGTCTCTGTTTTTTGTTCTAAATATACCGATTAGGCATGAAGAATTGCCGTATTGCTAGAGTATTTCAAACTATCTCAAAGGTTCTTCCTTTATATCCCTTAAAAATACTAGCTTTCTTCGATTTTTGGGTTTAGGGTTTAAGGGTCTGTTTTGTGTACTGCATTTTTTTTGCCATTCCTCTTAGATTGCTTGAAATTTTTAAAGGGGTTGTAGCTAATGCTTCATTTTTTATTTTGATGTTCACTGAATGCAATACTGTTTCCTTCAATATTCAGCCACACTCCATGTAAGTGTGTGTTTGAAATTAAAGGTCAGTTCTTTATCTTTAGATAATGCTGTGTTGCTGGTACAGTAGTAAGTAAATATACTTCTGGGTGCAAAGAAACCAACATAGCAAATGGAGAAGTTTAAAACTTAAATTTTTCTGGCCCTTTTACAGGCAGAAAAATGGTGAATGAACCTATTCTGTAAATTGAAAATGCAAGAGATTAATGTGAGTTTAACTTTGAGACTGATAAATCATAATTTTATTCTATTTATTTTATTTTATTTTTCTAGAGTCACCTCCATCTGAATGAATGCAATCTTATGTGGGTTTTTGGGTGTCATTCTTTTCCAGGCCAATGGAAGAGCAATACCTTGGGCTGCAGGCTTTGTGGGTCAGGGGGAGGCAAGAGAAGCTGCCGGTCTTGTTGTTGATATGATACGGCAGAAGAAAATGGCTGGTAAGGCACTTCTAATGGCTGGACCTCCTGGAACTGGAAAGACAGCGCTGGCTCTTGGAATTGCCCAGGAACTTGGGAGTAAGGTATTTCTCACTATTTTCCTCGGTCACCCATTATTTAATTTTATTTAATAATCCAATTTTTTTTGTAAGGGATTCTTTAATCATATTGCAATATTCCAAGGGATAGATTTTTTGTTCTGATTCCAAATGGTTGATGGTCCTGTTTGCAGGTTCCATTCTGCCCAATGGTTGGATCAGAAGTGTACTCCTCGGAAGTAAAGAAAACTGAGGTTTTAATGGAAAATTTTAGACGGGCTATTGGTCTACGTATAAAGGAAAATAAAGAGGTCTATGAAGGAGAGGCAAGTTTCTAATGATATCATTTTTTATTTGTCAATAAGTTGGTGTGATAATATTATTTTATATTGTTTTCACATTTGAGTTGGTTGGTTACTGTTGATGTTTTGATAATCCAGGTGACAGAACTCACACCAGAAGAAACAGAGAGTGTTACGGGTGGCTATGGTAAAAGCATTAGCCATGTAATCATTGGATTAAAAACTGTTAAAGGAACCAAGCAACTGAAGTTGGACCCCACTATTTATGACGCATTGATTAAGGAAAAGGTGAGGTCCTTCTATTACAAAGTTATTTTGTTTATAATAGAAAGATGTTTGTTTCATCTTCTTGATGATTTAATTTTACTTTTATTTTAGAATCTATGTGAAGCTATTGTAGGAAAGCAGTCTAAAGGATGTCTGACTTATTGTTGTCATCTTGAATGCACCTTTTGTTTTTTGGGCCATTTGTTCTTTTAATATGATTCTCCTGATACAACATGCAGGTAGCTGTTGGTGATGTTATATACATTGAAGCAAATAGCGGAGCAGTAAAAAGGGTAGGTAGAAGTGATGCTTTTGCTACAGAATTTGATCTGGAAGCAGAAGAGTATGTCCCTCTTCCAAAAGGAGAGGTTCACAAAAAGAAGGAGATTGTGCAGGTTTGTTCTCTGTGAACTGTGTTTTTGTTGTAAATGTTCTCTGTAATGTTGATAGCATTCTGTTTTATCATACTTGTCTTGGGTGGGTTTTTTATTAGCTGCTAGCCTGATTAGTAGCTACATGGCTTATTACTCAAGTTGATCAGTGAATGATTCTGGCTGGCTCTGTGGTGCTAAATCTTTTGGGAAGGAATGTCTCATCCTTGCATGATGCAGATATTTCCTAAATCATATATATCTATGTTTTTGAGTTCTTTAAATACGCTGAAAATTTACTGAGCTGCAATTGAGTAGTTGGAATTTTGGCATGACAAGTTGTCTGAAATGGGCATTTAACATTCTCTTGGAACACCATCTGAACTTACCATATATGGGCATCTCTTCCTAAATTGGTGGTTCTGAGTCTTCTGACCAATTTTTCCTCATGCTTTCTTCAAATTATCATTATGTTCAATTTTAGTTAACAGATTCAATTTTTATTGTTCAACACATAATCTACTCCTCTGTTGATGCTCATTTTCTGATTACATGCAACTCCATAACAGGATGTAACACTACATGATCTGGATGCTGCAAATGCACGGCCTCAAGGTGGGCAAGATATATTATCTCTAATGGGTCAGATGATGAAGCCAAGGAAAACAGAAATTACTGACAAGTTGCGACAGGAAATAAATAAGGTACAATCTTGTGAATGTGTAGGTATGTTGACCAAATTCAATGTTCTTTCTGTGGCAGGAACCTAAGGTTTCCTGGTGAGAAATTTCCTTGCAAATTAGTTCAATAAATTTGGAAAAGCCTGTTTACAAATTACTAATGATTCTGAGAAGTCAACTGATAAAAATATTTCTAAGACTTGGACTTAAACATACTTTCAGTTCAAATCAACTACAACTTTAGTTTCATCTATTTGGACTTGATTACATTAATTCTCTTTTGCCAGTTCAGCACTAGCTAAGTCGGTGCTCAATCATACAGCTTTGTTAACTATGCTCATTCTCTCTTCTTTTACCCATTTCATTCCATGCTCCAGTTAGCCTCTTCACATTTTCAAAATGAATTATGACACTAAGTGATGTAGTACCAGTAGGGTCTTAGCAGAGGAAGAAATTAAACTAAGGAGATAAGAGAAAAACAGATGAGGGAAGAAGAGACGGAGAAACAGAGAAATTCTGAGGTGTTTTATTCATTAATCAAGTCTAACCAGAAAATGTAAACATGGTGGCTTGTATATAGAGGCCAAAACATTTGTGAAGTGATATAAGATAAACACTAAAAATCCTGGATAATTATCTAGATAAACAGAGGAAAACGATCAAAATCCTTAAAGTGGTACAAAAGTGATAAATCCTAAAGATGATAAACATGATTGTGGAGAACACTAATCTCCTTCACTAAATATGTTTTAACTCAATCCAACTTCTACTGTCGATGATGACATAGCTAATACTTAATAGTATCTCTTGAGTTTCTAGTGTTCTTAGTTCATCATGTGAATTGAATTGGCCTATGTTGGATTGCTTGCTACTGTACTACCCTGTGGCCAGGGATTCATCTCCTGTCTGGGGTTTATTGGGTAATTCCTTTATCAGTGGTAGAGATGTCGGCAGTCAAGCTAGGAACTTTGGAAGTGGCAGTAGTTTAATGGCATGGGAGGTTGTGACAAGTTTACTGAATGTGGTTTATTTGGAGGAAGGGAACAATAGTACATTTGAAGAAGTGAGGCTTTTACTTGTGTGGAAGCAGAAGCTTTGTTAAGTCACAATTTTCTACTTTCTCTAGTTCCCTGTTCCATATATAGGCTGCTTCTTGAAATACTGATTTAGAACTCGTTATATTTCTTTTTTCTTCTAGTCTATGTGTGGGGTGTGAACTCGGGTTTCTCAAATAAATTATTTTAATTAATAATTTGAAATAAATTATTGTCTTTCTTCCTAAATCCTAAACCTTAGACAATAAAAAATTTTCTTTGAAAATAAGTTATTATTTTTTTGGCCAGGGAAAATAAGTTATTTTGATTAATGGAAACAAATTTACATAGGTTGCACCCCTTTAGCTGTTTGTTCCCCTTCAAATAATATTCTCATTAGCTATAAAATAAAAGGAAAAGAAAATATTTCATTTACTTGAAAAGTATGATTGATGACAGGTTGTTAACCGGTACATTGATGAAGGTGTAGCGGAGCTTGTACCTGGTGTTCTGTTCATTGATGAGGTTCTTTTGTCTTCCAAGTTCCAGGTCCTTTACATCTATTACATTTCTCCAAATTACTTATGTAATCTTGATTGACAGGTACATATGCTGGACATGGAGTGCTTTTCGTACTTGAATCGTGCTTTAGAGAGCTCGTTATCTCCAATAGTAATATTTGCCACAAATAGAGGAATTTGCAACGTAAGGTATGAAAGTTGCTCTAACTGTACAGGAATTTGCTTCAATAACTTATCCTGTATTACCTTTTATGCTAGTATAAAAGCATGGCAGAGGCATGCCATACTATCTCTCCATGTCCAAATTGTTCAGGTCAATCCTAGAATTTTTCAGCATGCTCATTGTAATGTCTTACTTTCTGAACATGGATATGTTACTGTGCAGAGGAACTGATATGGCTAGTCCTCATGGAATACCTGTTGACTTGTTGGACCGGTTGGTCATTATCCGGACGCAGACTTATGGTCCTGAAGAGATGATAAAGGTCTAGATCAATTTTATTTGCTTGTTGTCTATGAATTTTTCTTTCTACACCCGAGCATCTTTTCAAGGATCAAACTAGCCCTTTGATTTCAAACTAAAAAAAATATGTATCAAATTACTGATTATTTTATTGCTTGTTGCTTGAGCCAGATCTTAGCAACCCGTGCACAGGTGGAGGAACTGGTTGTAGATGAGGAGAGTTTGGCTTACCTTGGAGAGATAGGACAACGAACATCTTTAAGGTCTGACATAAATTTTAGATTCAGTAACTGTGAGTTCATTCCCTCTATAGGATGCTTACTCTAGTATTTCCTCAGGCATGCTGTTCAGCTGTTATCACCTGCAAGCATTGTGGCAAAAATGAATGGCCGAGACAACATCTGCAAGGTAGCTACAAATTTGACAATATTATATATTCTTGTGATTTGTTCAAAGCCATATCATTAACAAAATAAGTGTTTTATTATTTGTATGATGTATAGGAGGACCTAGGGGAAGTGGATACGCTATATCTGGATGCAAAGTCTTCAGCAAAGGTTCTGCAAGAGCAGCAGGAAAAATATATTTCGTGATCATTACCGTGCAATGTCTCTGCATGCCTTAGTTTTTGTATTCCAATTTTCCATGGCTTTTGCACGGGTGGGACACATTGGTTAGTAAATGGTTTAATTTTTTCCTTGCTCTGGGGAATGAATCAATCCAAGTGATGGGTGGGTTAATGTGTATTTTTCATTTGCGTGAAAACTTAGTCAAGGTGATTCTAACTGCATTGTCACTTTTGTTCTCTCCTTGTTTGTCGGGAATGCAATTAAGTGTGCCATTTTTTCCTTCTTGCTCATCCCTTCTCTTCCATTTAATTAAGCCAAAAACAATATGCTTCCCTAACATTTCTTGCACATTTGTGAGTATCCAGCCTCGTGTTCCGTCTGAAGGGTAAATGAAAATTCTATTACCTCAGGTGAGGCTTATTAGGATGTTCATGGATGTTGCCTTTCCCTAAATTACAGTAGAAGAAAAATACTTACCTCTACATGTGACAAGTCATTCCTCCTCCTAGCAAGCAAGCCAATTATAATATGACACTTGCTAATTTCTTTATTTCTTTTTCTCTTAATGGAGAGATTTTTCAGTGTAATCGATATATCGTCACGTGGTGTAATTAGTATATGTGTCATAATATGAGTGAATGTTATTAATATTATATTATATGAGATATAAATATGCCGTTTAATAATATTCTTACACGTTAAATTGGTTATATCATGTGGCGGTGTATCGATTGTGTCAAATTATGATTGACTAATAAAGAGAAATAACTTATCATGTAAAGATCACATTAGCCAAAATAGCAACCTGGTAACACAATTTTCTTCAGCTCTTTCAAGGAAATTGTGCTCCTTTGTGTGTTTTGGGGGTAAGCACACCATAAATTTTAGCAAGATCGTATATGAGCTCTGGGGGGATATAAGTCTAAGCAATGCCTCAAAGCTGAACTGGTGAGATCCATCAAGGCAGTGATTAGGGGGACTTGAATCAAACTTACCGAATTATGAATTCTGCCCAACATCTTTTCCTTCTTTAAAAAAAATGCAGGAATATTGCCCTCTAGAATGTAGGGAAAAAATTGTCCTTAAAAAACATTGGCACGAAATAAAAAAAATGAAAAAATCCATATGAAGAGTACCAAATTTCTTTGAACTCAGGTTTGTTTGGTATTCTATTCAAAAACCTTTTTTTTTTTTTTTTCCAGAAACAAGGAAACATGTTTTAATCAAGAAAACATGTTTGGCATATCATTTTCAAAAACAATTTCTAAAAATAAAATAAAAAATAGACTTCTTTTTAAAATTGATAAAACATCGTTTTTTTTTTTTTTTTTTAATACGCTTCTTTCTTCTTTAGCTGCCATCAATTTTACAATTGTTTTTAAATTTCATATAAAAAAAGTTTCAAATTTTGCAAACTCACATAAAAAAAAATTTGAGTAGAATATCAAATAGAATAATTTTCTGAATATGTTTTTGGTGAAACTAAAGTTTTTTATTTGAACCTTCTTTCTTTGTACATTTAAACCTTATTTTAACATTTCAAAATTAAAAAACAAAGAGTGTCTTCACCCATCAATGATGGCCATGGCTGGCATTAGGGTTTTCTTTTTATTATTTAACTAGGAATGAACAAAAAATTAGTTGAGGAAAATAAAAGTAGTTTTATTAATAAAAATGGGTTGGCTAAAGTAGGAAATTTTGAGTTCAAGCAAAACCGTCTCATTTCTAAATTAGTAAAAAAAATCTAAAAATTGAAGTTTAATAGCTGAGTTAATGACTTAATGTGAACTTTTAATTATTAATTTACCGGAAAATAATAATAATAATAATTATTATTATTTTTTTTGTGATGAAAACGAGAAAACTCAATATTAGACATAGAACAAAATAAAAATCTCAACTTAAAGGGCCCAACCGGGTTCGAACCGGTGACCTCTTGATCTGCAGTCAAATGCTCTACCACTGAGCTATGGACCCCTGTTGTTTGAAAATCGGATTTTTATAAATCCTAAACCTTGATCAAATGTCAAAGTGTATATGCCGCAGCTTGTGAATGAGACCGACTCTCACTCGTCCCCAAACCAAAACAGTACGCCGCAGCTTGAAGTTGCTTGCATTGCAAAGCAAAGCTAGAGCCTCAGCGAGAGCACAGCAAAACCAGAGCCATGAATCGGCTGAGCTTGGAGCAGGTGCTGAAGGACAACAACACGCGCGACCCCAACACCATTTTAACTCTCAAGCTCACTCACAAAGCTCTTTCCGACGTACGACATCGTTTTCTTCTCTTCCCATCTCCTATTTTTTCTTTTTCGAGGTTTATTGTAGATTTATGCGACTTCATATTTGTAATGGCAATGTGTGGGTAGGTGTCGTGCTTGAGCGAGTTCAAGAACTTGGAGAGGCTGGATCTAAGCTTCAACAATCTCACTTCTCTTGAGGTACTACTTGTCAATTTGTCATCTTTCATTTGTGGGTTGTGCATTTTGTGAAGCTAAATTTGTGTGTTTGAAAAATTCAGGGGTTAAAGTCATGTGTGAATATAAAATGGTTATCGGTTGCACAAAATAAACTGCAAAGCCTCAAAGGAATTGAAGGACTTTCTAAGCTCACTGTAAGTACTCACAAGCTCCTATATGATATTAACAGCATTTGGATGCGGAAATTTATGTAGAGTAGTGCATTGTGTAGCCTGGACTAGTACATAAAGCTCATTTGATTGGGAATTTTTGAAATTTCAATTGGACTCCCTTGGTCATTTGATCTTTTTATACTACAGTAATCCTTGTCCTTAGACCATGAACTTGATAAACAAATAGTCATTTTGGTGTACGGTTTTGCTGTTGCCGCCATTTTTTAGGATTTCTAAGCTAAGACTTTCCTTCTTATGCACCTTTTTAGGCTTTCTAAACAACTTGTTTTGTAAACAACACGGAGGAAGTAATCATGGCTACTATGAGAGCCAGCGTGGGTGCTCCCAGAACATTTAATTCACATATATTAAGTTCTTAAAGTTAAATTACATGTCATTTTGCATGTATATGAATGAGAGCTTATTTCTGGGGTCCTAGCTCACATGGGTCTTTCATTCAAAAATATATCTTGCAGTGTGTTGAATTATTTTTATCATACCCTGATATGTTTTTGAATGGAAGACCCATGTGTGCTGCGGCCTTGGAAATTTCTTAAGAAGAAAAATATGGATGGTAAGAAAATTCTAAAGAGTTACAGTTACGGGTCCCATTTAGGGACTACTTAATACAACAAATATTTTCAACCAATCTAACAGTTGGAAATGTGTGATGAAAAAAATAAATAAATAAATGTCCTTAACCATTTTCTTGGGAATGATATTCAAACTGTACAAGGAGCATTTGCCATCTCTTTATGCCTATAACTGTTGAGCTCCCTTCCCTTTCCCTTACTATAATCTCTTTCTCTTCCCCCCATTTTTCCTCCAACTCTCCTCTTTTCAACCTCCTCCTAATTGGAACTCACCAATCATTAGACCACATTGTAGGGTTTCCCCAACAATGCAATCCCTTTTCCTTCTTATCCAAAGGGTCCCTCTTGGGAAGGGAACCCTATATGTATTAAAACATATCAAGACAACGTTCTTAAGCATCATTTATCAAGACGGTGCCTTGGTTGAGCAATTAATCTTCTATTGCCCCAAGTTTGTATCCTTAGGATCAAATTCAGATCAATCCATTTTTCTGTGGGTTTCAAAGAGTGATGAGTGAAGATTGGAGAATTGAGAGAGAGAGAGAGAGAGAGAGAGAGTAGTTGGAGGGAGAAAAGAGTTAAGAAAGAGGGAGAGTTAAGGTACAAAGATGACGGAAACAGTACTCTTACAGTGTGCAGTTAATTATATATGTTCCCAATTAAATAATAATTGTCTTTTTTTCTTTTTTTGTGTGATGGATTTCGATCATTGATTTGTGTAAAAGTATGTGATTTTATTTGTGGCTCATGAATGAGACTATAGTTGAGTGTCAAGGATGATTTGAAGAATTTATAAACATAGAATAACAAGTCAAACTCAATCCCAATAAAGCCAAATTTATTGGCTTGTGTTGATAACTTGATATATAGGAAATTGGTTGATCAAGTGAAATTTACAAATCAATATATGTTAAGAACAATAAACATTAATTTCTACTACAAGATCAAATCACATCGTTGTGGTTTTGAGAATTCACATTACAATACTGAAAATTTACAACCATATTGTATATTTACGGTTTGTACTTCGTGAAGGTTATTTTGGTGAAGTGGCAGGAAATTAAACAATTAATCATAATTTTTGAATTAATTTCTACACGTTCCATTTTCTTCAGATTAGATGATTTCAATCCTTACCTCTGGTCTGTGTCTTACAAGTATATTGAAAACCTTATCATTAGTGGAATTTTCTTTTGCCAAAGAGTTTCACCTAGAATGTGTCCTGACTGCTATCCTTAATAACATGAAGAAAATTTCATTCCAATGTCTCCTGAAGGTATTGTGCCTGGACCCACCTACCTTCTTAATGTGGTTTCCAACAGTTTCATAAATGCCTAGGCCCACTGTCAGCTACTTTTCTCCTTTTGCATGCATAAAAAAACATAAAACAATTACACTAAACAAAGAAATTTGTGACTAGGTGGAACTTGGTAAAAGAAAATATATCAGTTGGCAGGATAGAAAATATTCTGATGGCATGCTTAGAAATCTAAGTTAGGACTTAAGAGAGAAGTGAAGAAAAATTATCTCTTGTTTTCCCCTCTATGTTTCTATTTCTAGGGAACAAATGGGGAGAAGGGATCTATTATTAGGGGCATTCTGAAACATTAAATCAAGGGAAATGATATATGCACTCCAAAATTATCTTCCCAATCCCACCCTCCTCCATGAACTCACATATGAGGAGTGCAAGAAGCTATTTTTGGAGTGCTAATAACACTTCCCAAATCAAAGAATAAAGAAATCTCAGCTTCTCCGAATCTTCCGCTTTTGAGAGAAGTAAAAGGTGGGCCTTGAGAGAAGTAAAGGGTGGGCCCTGAGAGAAGTTGGTACTTCTTACTTTCTTGTTTGTCTACTTCCCAGAACACTTTTTTAGGCAGCTTACATCCAAGACTGTTGATAATTTCTCATTTTAGACATTTTTTTATTTAAGTTCCTTTTTGCCTTTTAAATAACTGGCAATTGATAGTCCTTGGTCAAGCTAGTTCTATAATCAGTAAATCCCATTTCTAGTCACTATGTTTCATCTTTGTAAATCAGGTGTTAAATGCAGCCAAGAATAAGCTTAAGGTGATGGATGAGGTCAAGTCTATTGTGAGCTTACGTGCATTAATTTTGAATGGTGAGCTTTTGCTTGAACATTCTGAGAATAATTATTTGGGATCTCTTCTTAAAATATCCTCTTTTTTCCCTTTTTTATGTTAGTGAAAATAAGAGCAAAAATGGAAATTTAGAGACAAGGGATAACCAAACAAAATAAAATGGACAAGCACAAAATATCAGACTAGTAGCATTAACGACAGTAGCAGAGAATGTTCTTTTGATGGTAGACCTTTATCATATCAGCGTGGTAAGGCACATTAGAAGATGCTAAGCAGTAAGCACATTTTCTAACTGATGATAAGAGCAAGAAAATAATGGCTCCAAATCCCAGAAACCTTTATCATGTGAGAGAAGAAATAGCCAAAATCATTATATCCTAATGATAGTCAAGTGGACGTATTTATAGTGAATAGTAGTATTGGAGGCTAAGTACTTGGCACAGGCAATACCCATGGACAAGTACTGTATCTATGTTTCATCAACACTAATTGGTAAGGACAGCTAACAAATCCTTTGCCTCCAGCATTGCTATTCATTATAGATAAGTCCCATGCCATGGAGGCTTCTAGGGTTTGGAACCACGTTTATATTTTTGCCCGTTGAACCATGCTTCTTGCTCAGTTCACTATGCTCAAAAAATGTGCTTTGGGTCCTTTGTTGTGCCTTGGTAACTTGCTGATGTGACAGATGCCTGCCACTAAAGGAACATTCTCTTTTTTCTTCATGGTGGCATTAATACTTCCTGGCTGTTTTTATTGCCTATCCATTTAGGACTCATCCCCCCCCCCCCCCCAATGGTCTTTCTCTTTTCCATTTCTATTTTTTCTCATTCTCTTTCTCTCTCTCATTTTGTCTTCTGGGTTATGTAGACAATGAGATTGGTTCGATTTGCAGACTTGAGCAGATGAAAGACTTGAACACTCTTGGTATGAGTTCTTAAGTCTAATATTATTGTTTGATGAATTACATTATTGATGGTTTGCACTGTAATTTGATGAAGACCAACAGTCCACCTCTATTGACTGTTTTTGTTTGAATTGAAAAAAGATGAGACAGAAGATGAGGCATAGATAATTTCATGGAGAGAACATGAATATAAAATTTTAGCTTGTTTCTGTAACTACCCTTGTCCACGCAAAGTTAGGCTTCCTCTGCATTTACCGTAAAAGGGGACAGAAATTTAAGGATGAATTCAGAATGCCCTAGTCAGTATGTAGGAGTAGTTACTGTGTTAGCTTGAAAGTCTTCCAGTGTTTGCCCCTTTGACATCCCAAAAGAGAAAAAGGTTGTTAAGTCACCATGATGATGTCAACATCTCTAATTAGGATTTCTTTATTGACCATGAGAAAATTTTATGCACCAAATACTCAAAGTTACGGGTTTCGTTTCAAAGAAGTTTTTCCTAGTTTCATTTAGGATCACATGAAGGAGCCTGGAGCTTGGCTTTACCTGGCTTATTAAAGTCTAAGTTGCTTGGGATACTGAGAAGAGCACCTCTGTTCAATTTACTTATGATTCAATTTAGGGGTAGGATTCTAGCGTGGTCTAAACATAGATTTTGACATGGTACATCAGAATTTCCTTCCATTCTTTCATATGATTTCAGTATTTCAAATATAGAAAGGCCTTGTGGCTTTTAGAGTACGATTACCTGTCTAGTTGTGAAATTTGAATGTATGAACACTATCCCCATCTGACTAGTAAAACACCCTCCCCTTGATAAATTCTGTAGACAATTTCTAAGGAAGCTAAGAACATGTACTGGCCACCTCGACAGTAGCTTTGATTAATTATTTGTCCATTTCCATCACACTTGGTTCAAACTAGATCTGTGTGAAAAGCCATTCCTTCCCCTGTTTCTTCTTTTGCCCCTATAAAGTAGACAACTCTATTATTCTGTCGAAAATTTTCCTGCTTATTCATGTTCATGATTGATTCTTATCACGATATATATATATACAGGGCTCGATCAGTGTGAACGGCGAACATCTGCACCTGAATAAAATTATAAATATATCCATGTTCATAATTTATACTAAACAATAGAGTTTTGTTTTGGAGAACATGAACTGAGCTTTTTTACTTTTGAGATTTTTCTGTAGTTCTTTCTAGAAATCCGATCCGTGAGATTGGTGATTCTCTGATGAAGGTGAAATCTATTACAAAGGTAAGAGTTCTCTGATGGTTGATTGTCCTTGGTGGTAATTTCACTTAAACTCTGCTAAAACCCTTGAAACTTTTCTTGGTTTCAGCTTTCTCTGTCTCACTGCCAACTTGAGACCATACACTCTTCGCTCAAGTCCTGTGTTGAACTGAAAGAGCTCCGTCTTGGTCACAATGATATTAAGGTTTTGTTTTCTTGCCGATTGATGTACCTTTTGGAAAGCATGATTTCGCAAATGTAAATTTTAAGAAACTCTTTAATTCTTATTACTTTTTCTTCCTGCTCAGTTATTATAATTACTCTTTCAATTTTTTAAGTGATTTCCTCTCATGTTTATTACTTTACGTTAATGTAAAATTAGTTTTTCATTAATTAGCTAGTTTTGATCTGTGTGTGTTTGATCCAGTTTCACTCATTAGGTTGCTAATTCTCTCTCTCAATTTCTGTGTGAATGCTGCTCAGGGTCTCCCGGATGAGTTGGCTCTTAATAAGAAACTCCAGAATCTGGACTTGGGGAATAATGTGATCACAAGATGGTCAGATCTGAAGGTTAGACTTAGGAGCTGAAACTTTTGTTTCACAAATTTTCTTTCTTTTTCCTTGGAATAATTTTTACCTTGAATCTTTGTTACATTCTGTGGTAGGTGCTCAATTCATTGGTCAATCTGAAAAATCTCAATCTGCAAGGTAACCCTATTGCTGAAAAAGATAAATTAGCAAAGAAGGTACTAGTTATTGTCCTAGTCCTTTTCTTTTTTTTATTTCTATTTTGACTCCAGCTTTGCCCTCCTTACATATTCTTATAGAAACAATGTTACTGTAGATTAAAAAGATGTTGCCAAACCTGCATATATTCAGTGCAAGACCGATAGATAAATTCACCAAGAATGAGAAGGTTGGCGGAGTTGATGAACTTGATGATTCTTCACATGATGCTGCTAAAAAGCAAAAAACTCAAAAAGAAGAGCAAAAAAATAGAGACTTCAAGCATCATGTGATGGGTGAAAGTGAAGCTAAGGTTGGTATTCGTAACCTTGAAAATGCTAGTGATATGAAGTTGAAACGGAAAAGGCAGAAAGCAAATGACAATGTCTCAGACCAAGAAGTTTTGGTCCATGGGGATGAAAAGGTAGATCATGTCAAGAAAAAGAACAGACATCATGTTTTAAATCAAGATGATTATACTATTGGCAATTCTGGTGGTTTGGAGAAGGAATCAAAGCAAAAGAAGCAGAAAAAGAATGGCAAGCTCTTGAGGGAAGAAGTTGCATTCCATAAAGAAGATAATACCAAGGAAGAAAAGAAACTGGAGAAATCAAAGGTGAAACAAAGTGAACTTGATGTTATTGATGATGCAGACACTTCGTTTTTGGAGCTTTTTTCTGTTGACACCATGGTAAATGCCGAGGATGGTGGTGAAAAGAAGGTTAATGACAAGACTAGTGAAGACATAAATTTGTTGGGTGGCTTAGTAATCCCTTCTAAGAGGAAAAAAGCTAAAAGGGTCAACACAAGTTCTACACTTCAGTCGTTGCCTGTGGATGATATTGGAATAGGCGGGCCATCAACATGGGGCGATGACTAATGATCATGTGAAGCAGGCAGATGCTCAGAGCCCTTGAAATTTTGTGTTGAGCTAGTGTTCAGATTGTACCTCTTCTGCTCTTGCTCAAGTTTTGGTTACCTTAATGTAAAATTTTGAGTCGCATATTAACTCGCCATCTGTAAAAACTAAGGATCAGTACACTTTTGATGTAGGGTTGCATCAATTGGTAAAGAGTATAAAGTATGTTGCATGAGTTTTGACCAATGACCATTGACCAATCCCTTTGTCAAGCATGATTATTCACAATATATACTGAAATTTAAATGGCTAAAATGAAACCTTGTGTTTGGCTGTTATTTGTGAGTATTGGTAGGGATGTGGTCAGATGTTGACTAATTGACTGTGGAGATCGATATGTTTAATCTTGAGTGGTTGCTATCCTTGCAACATTTAACAAAATGTTCGAAGTTCATTCTGGTGGATAGAGGGTTTTAGATTTGAGCCACATGTGTTGCTTTAGGACACTACGAAACAAATAATTATAATTTCAAACTCAATTGGAAAACCAAAATATTGTCGGCAAGAAGTCCTTTTATCCCAACAAGAGCTAGATTGAAATTTACTTTCATCTTTCAATTTAGGGTTCAGGCTCATTTTCATTTGGCCAAATAATATTTTTAGTTTATATAGTCTGGTGGGCATTTCGCTTTCATCCCTTATAGTTTATATACACACAATTCGTACTTTTGCAGTCTGTATTAGGTTGGAATCAAGTTCAAATTCCTAATCCTATCAATACATTGGATAAAAAATTAACATGGTAATTATGTGCTTGCCATGATCAAGGATATTTTTCATCCTTTCATGCATCTTTTAAACCTCCTAACTATCGTCTCATCATAAACATGAATTTGGAAGAATTTTTGCTTAAAGAATTTGGGAATTTAGGGATGATAATGTTATTAGTTTGTCTATTTTATTGATAAAAGTTAGTGATTTGAGTTTAATTGCAACCTAATGTGAATGGTGGGAACTAAAAATGTTATTTCACATTATTTTAATTGGAGTAATGAGATTTTGTTTGATTGACTCTGATTAATTAATGAAAGATAACATGGCCCAACTTTCTAGGAAAATACTTGGGTCCAAGGCTTTAATTAACCACATATCTTATTGTGTTGTCTCTTAATTGCCAATTGTACCAAACTTGACTTGTTAATCACTTGCTTGATTGAGTGATGAAACTAATAATTGCTTGCTCCAGGGGGTGACGGTGTTAGGATTCCTTCAATCAATCTCGTAGGTCAACTCCATGCATCAATTCATTGCCTTCGGATCCAAGTATGTAATCTTACTTTCTATCTTCTTGTATTTTTAACAATTAAAAAAACTAAGCAACAACCAACAATTAGGTGGTGAATACGATTAGCTACGGTCCTACACATGGAGCTGGCGTGAGGAAGCAAGCAAGTTCACATTGGCACAGTCCACTTTACCCAAACCAGACAAAAATAAAAAGTCAAGTCAGACTTTCGATTTTAGAATAAAACGTGTTTGGCGTTTTATTTATTGGACTGCTCGATTTCATTAACATTTTTTAGACTTTCCTGGGTCGTTATTTTTCTTATTTTTTAAAAAGAATAAAAAGTACTTGTACCCATTAAACAAGTAAATAAATTATTGGGTTGTCTCAATGGAGATCATATACCAACCATTTTATAATTCTTTTTTTTTTTTTCGGTTTTTGCTAAAATGCTAAATTTTCTCTGGTCTGATGTCTATCAGTGACGTCAGATTGATTCAGTTTAATTAGGAGGAATCAAGACGTTAAGTAAGAATTTAAATAAATCAATAATATTTTTTTTTGTTAGATTGTTTGATAAGTTACGTGGAAACACACATCTCCATTTACTGGTTGATGGGTTAAAAAGGTACTTACTATGATATGTTATTGAATGAAAATCTGGAACACTAACCAGTCAGTGCTTTTAACACTCATTCTCATTAATATAATGTGCGCGTGTTTTCATTCATATTTAAAAAAAAAAATTACTAATTTGGTTCAGTTATTGTTTACTTTATTTCGGTTTGATGCATGAACTTTTTTTAAAAAACAAAACTCGATATAAACGATCACAAAATAGGCTACATGAAATTGCCTAATTTTTTAAAAAAAATTTCAAATTTTTAAAATTTCTTCCAACTGTGTATTTAATTGATATTTTTATGGATTTTAAAGGATTTATAAACTCATGCAAATTTTATGGATTCTATGGATTTTTATAGAATTCCATGAAATCTATCAAAATCTAAAGAAAAAAAGTTGAAATTCTCATAGCCTTTGTTTTTAGTTCAAAATCCACAACTTAATGAAATCTTTTAAAATCCAAGAGAAATTGAATATATACACTTGGATTTAAATGAAATTTTTAAAATTATGAATTGAATATACTTGAATTTTTATGGAATTCTTAAAATTCTAAATTGAATATACCTAAATTTCTATGAATTTTCAAATTCTTTTAAAAATTTATTAGAATCCCAATTGAATACACCTAATTTCCTTCGAATTCAACAACTCAAATCAATTTCTTAGGTAATTAAAATCATGTTTAAAGTCTTCTCAACCCGAATTCTACTTAAGTTGGGGAGACTTTAAACATGTTTGGGTCACAAGAATAAGAGAATTGAATGAGAATTCGGGTTGAGGTGTACTTATCAATTTTTCCGTATTAATATTTTGATTTCTAGGTCGATTTGAGTTTCACTACAAAAATAAATAATAATTTAGGAGACAAAACTTTGAGAGACGAACTTCAACAACCTTAGGAGGTGAATTTCAGAATTAGTCACCTAAATCCTAAGGGGACATTAGGAGACGAATCATGCGCTCATCTCTTAAAGCACTTCTGAGAGATGAAATCAATTTGTCTTCCTAAGTTACGCTCCAAATTGGTCTTGACGCCATATTTTGAGAGATGAACTTATTGATGAAATATTTTCGTCGCCCAAAACCATAAGTGACAAAACGTGACTTTGTGAGATGAAATCATTTCGTCTCCTAAGCTATTTTTTTTATAGTAGTTGTGAGATGAATTGAGAGACTTTGATTTTTAGGCCGGTTCCATATTTCCAACATAAACGTTTGAATTGGAGACGAGTTGTACGTTCTCTAATGAAGCTTAATTAACATTCAATATTTTATATTAATTTATAATTTTCTAAAATGTATTGGCCAAATCAACATGCCACATAAGTTAGTATAAGTGTTGAGCTAAACATTATTATCCGTATATTTTAGAACAAATTACGCGTAGGTATTTAAAATTTATCCTATATTTCAACTTAATATCTCAAGTTTAAGAACTTGCAAGTTGGTACTTCAACTTTTATTTCGTGATAATCACATACCTCTGTTAGCTTTTCCGTCTGAGAGTCCATTAATAACCTACGTGGCACGCTAACGTGAGTTTAAAAAATGACACGTAAATAAAAAAAATAATAAACTTTTAAAAATAAAATAAATAATTATGAAAAACAAAAAAATTAAAAATCCTAATAATTAAATTATAAAAAACAAAAAAAAAACATTTATTTCATTTCTCTCCACCTCTCAGCCGCCCCCCCTCCCCCCTCCCCAGCGAGACCACCCCATCTTCTTATTCCTTCTTCCCCAACAAATCAACCCAAAACCATAAAAAAAATCAACAACAATCATCAAAATAAATCAACAGAAATCAACCCAAAATCCATTTGCAGTACACCCAAACCCACAATCCCTCCTTCTTCGATCCCCACCCAGCAACCCCTTCTCCTGCCCCAACCAAAAAAGAAACTATAAAACAGCCCTGGGCCTCACTCACCCCTGTAACATCATCTAATAAAAAGGGCCTCAAACAAGGAGAAGCCTGGCCAAAAAACTCAAAGAACGGGTCCTAGCTAAGACCCAAACTAGCAAAGCATCCAGCAGAAAAATTCTTCTCCCAATACACCTGAGATTTTGCACCTCCAATCACGGACCAACATAGGACTGCAGCTCAAGATAATGCTTTCCAGGAGGTGGCAACTGTCTGAGTTGTTTTGGACTAAGTTAACAGTACAGGCATAATCAATTTAACAAGGACAGCTCTAAAACCTCTTTCCTAGGCAATATTTAGACCAAAGAAAAGCTCTCAAAGCTTCGCCTCCAGTAACTGTCCTTTTCCGAGATTTTCTGAAAATCCTGCAGGCCACTCTCCATTAGAATCTGTAGAGAGAGAAGAGACAGAATCGCGGAGGGGGGGAACCCGAGACCCACCAGTCACAGGAGAAAGTCACCGGAGAAAGAGAGAGGAAGAAGATGGGGGTGGTCTCGCCGGAGATGGGCGCCGGAGAAAGAGTGACAGAATCGCCCGGGGGCGGCTGAGTGATGAGAAATGAAATAAATGTTTTTTAGTTTTTTATAATTTAATTATTAGGATTTTTAATTTTTTTGTTTTTCATAATTATTTATTTTATTTTTAAAAATTTATTGATTTTTTTATTTATGTGATATTTTTTAAAACCACGTCAGCGTATCACATAAGTGATAACGGACTATCAGATAGAAAAGCTAACGAAAATATATAGTTGTCACGAAATGAAAGTTGAGATACCAATTTATAATTTTTTAAACTTAAAATATTAAATTACAATATAGATTAAACTTGAGATATCTACCTATAATTTTTGCTCTATATTTTATTAATAATTTAATATGAAACAAAAAATTTGTATACAGGTACAATCAATAACACGTTTAAAAAAGAAATGAATATAATGAATTTGCTTTTCTTTCTCGTTTGGAAGAACTTCTGTTAAAAGTTAAAACCCAAGTTTACGTTTTTGGGTTGATGATGATGATGATGATCTATCTGAACAAGACGAAGGACCATACCACCATGAGAATAGTAACACCAGTGGCAATGCAGATGAGGTCCAAAGTCTTCTCTCTCCTCTCCATTCTCTCTCTCCTCTCTTTCTTCATTTCCAAGTACTCTCCAAACCTCGCTTTCCCTTCCCTTCCATTCTCCTTCTCCTTCTTCCTCTTCCCTCCATCTATGGCCCCTTGCAAAATTACCAAACTCTCCCTACCATTCAAATGATTCCCCTCCATACCCTCCACGTGCATGCTTACCTCCCCCACGTGCAGCTCTCCTTCTTTGCTCGCCATGCACGTGACCACCATCCCACACTGCACGAACTCCCCGCGGCGCTCGCCCGCCATGATCGTCGCGAACTGGAGCTGTATCTCGCCGGTTAGCCAGTGCTGTTGCACCGACACCGGCCTCCGGCTCGATAAATTGGCGGCCCGCTTTCGGGTCGGGTCGATCATGATCCAGCTCAAAGCCAAGTTCTCGTCCAAATGCTTAAGAAATTCTTGGTTTTCCACGACCTGTTGTATCGAGGTGGGGACCTTCTCTTTCGGGTCGAGCAGGTCGACCCGAAACGGCGAGCAGAGAAACCAATCGGTTTTGGTCTTGGTCTCTTGGACCTTGGAGAAGATGAGCTTGTCTTGGTAAAAAATATCGACGGCTGAGATCAATTCGTTCGTGGCCGGAAATGAATGGTTCAGATTATCCGACTGAGAGGATGAGTGATCCAGAAGTGGGAAGGAATCCGAGTAGAGCGAGCGGTGACCGGCTGGGAAGGTGGAAATGAGGTGTTGCACACGTGTATCGGTGATTGAGGGCCACGTGGCGACGGAGATGTCCCGCCAGAGCTTCTCTTCGGTGGAGTAGGCGTGTAATTGGGAGGAGGCGCAGCCAGCGGAGGCGAGGGTTTGGCCGTCGAGGCGGGTGAGGATGTGAGCCATGATTATGTCCGGATGGACGGCAGAGATGGAAGCGCCGTCGCCTTGATCGACGGTCGGTGTTGTTGTAGCTGAAGAAGCCATTTGCAAGTGTAAAGTGTTGTTGGTTGGTTTCTTTCGAATTTCTGTGGGTCGATCTCTTGTTTTTGTGTTTGAAAGACTGAAAGTGGAGAGGGTTTGACGTTTGAGTGGTGAGTGGTGAGAAAGAGAGAGGTGTTGGGTTTTATAGTGGGAGAAAAGCTCATGGTCTTATGGGCAGAGTCAACACTCAACATCGGCTTCAACTAATATTTTTATTTGGTTTAGTTCGTAATTTAATTACTTAATTAATTAAACTTGTTGTGCAGGAGCATAAATTTTTTAATTAATTTAGAGAGGCGATTTTTGCACTCCATTTTTCTCTATTTGCACTTCTTTTATTTTTTTTAAAATTATTTTATTATATTTTATTACTTCTATTTCCAAATCTACCCATACCATTGTTATTGTTGACTTTCAAATATTTTTTTTATTTTAAAAATTCTCTTTTTAACACATTTAAATCTTCTTTCCAACCGGCCCGAAAAAAAAGTATTCTCTTTTAATATGTGCATGTATCTACACTTTTTTTTTTTTTTTTTTTTCCTTCTTCCTGTGAACAATAGAAAACTCTTTGAATTATACAACTTTTGTACTCTCTCTCCACCTTTGCCTTTTTTTTTGCCGGCTAACCTTTGCCTTTAATTGGTAAATTTTAGTGTACGCCCTACAATCCTTTCATGAGGAATGTACTGCTATATTTTTTTTTTTGGTTTAAAAGATTGTTGTACTCCTTCACTTATATTGTATCAATTGTACATTCTTTATTAGAATAGTAGAAAATTAAGTTCTTTAAACTTAATATGAACATTGCATTATAGAATGAATAGTCTGTTAGTGTAATCATCTTAGAACAATAAAAGACTCAACTATAAAATAATGCATGTAAAGATGATAATTAGTAATAGAGCATATACATAATTCATATGAATTGTAGAAAATAGGACTGAAGCAATCAGAACAAATTTTGATCCTTTAATAATCTCATGTCTCAGTGGTAAAAAAAAAACTCATGTCTCAAAACAATAATGCTAGTTATCTCACATTTTTTTTCCCACATTTGTATCTCACTTGATGTGTTATTACTTTACTGAAAGGATATTTCTTTTTTCTTTTTTATGTTTTATTTTTAAATTTTTAGTGTCCAATGTATGAATGCCATGTAAGATGGTATGAAATTATAATATAAAAATGTGGTAAGTGTAGCATTGTTGGTCTCAAAAAATACAATATATCATCATAGACTCTATGATTAAATCATAACACTCTATTAACACTCTATTCAGCTCATTGTTCCAAAAGATATATGTCTATGTTGTAAAAAAGATATGAATCCACTCAATTCCATCCCAAAAGATCGACCTACAAAAAAGAATAAAATTAAAGTAAACAAAATAAGGAATAAAGAAAAGTTTAAAGCAAATGTACAAGTACCTTCATATGCTCTATGCACATCTAAACTACTAAGGACATGCCAAAAAGTGTAGTCAATGAGTATGACACTTTTGTTCTTATTCCTGCAATACAACATGTTAAATATCATTCAAACAATAATATAGAAGTATTCAGACTCAAGATGCATTAAATTTATATAAATCAACTATGCTTACATTATCAACTTTGCTAGGAAAGACCATTTGTACGCTTGACCCAGTAGCTTTAGCCTTAAACAGACGTGTACAGCTATTATGACCAATACTTTTGCAAGCACTACACTTTCGAGACTTTTCCATTATCTCAAATTGTGAAGGCTCACGACTTTGTTGAGCTAGATTCCTTTCTCTTCTTTGATCCCAAAGGACGACCTTTATGAGGTTGAATATTAGGTTCAAGAATTGAAGGAAGAGAAGTACCAAGAAATTGAGATAGTTGTTTTTTGGTATCTTCTTTTTGAATAAGGGGCAACTTTCCATACTTATCTTTAAACCCAAGTAAAAGATTGTTTATTTGATCTTCTTCATTATCCTAGCTTGTATGATGACCATTAGTAAACAATCTTGTATCAATCCTCCATTGTTCATGTATGTGATTTAGTTGCAATACTTGATTATTCATCTCCCTGATCTGTTGAGAGAAATCTCACATTGAGAATGTGAGGGCCTTGCTAGTGGTTTATAAAGGTTTGGGCTACTTCTCCCATTGCCAATTGGTTTTGGGTTGGATGCTCTAATTCTATCATGGTATCAGAGCTTGGTTATCAGCGTGTAAGGCCCAACGGTCACACGTGCTCCCACGTCACCCAATACAATTTGTCCACGTGTAAGGCTCAAAATCTCATCACACGTGCGGGGTCGTATTGAGAGTAATGTGAAGTAATGTCTCACATCTGAAAACTAGAGCTTAGCATATGTGCTTATAAGTTTTGGGTCTCTCCACCCATTGTCAATTAGTTTTAAGATAGATGCCTAGATTTTTCATGGTATCAGAGCAGGTTATCCACGTGATGTGCCTAACGGCCACATGTGCTCTCACGTCACCCAATATAAATTGTCCATGTGTTAGGCTTAAATGACATCACACGTGCGGGGGCGTGTTGAGAGAAATCTCACATTGAGGATGTGAGAGCCTTTCTATAGTGGTTTATAAGGGTTTGGGCTACTCCTCCCATTGCCAATTGGTTTTGGGTTGGATATTCTAATTCGATCATGATTATGTGTCCACAAGGAAGACCAATTGTCTTGAAAAAATGACCCTTACATTGAGATGACATATTATGAGACTTCGCTACTTCATATTGCTTATATAACTCATCCAATGCAAATATAGATACATGAGTAACAAGGTCTTTGAAGAAGGGAATGCAAAGCTTATGTGGAACAGCGAAGCTTTTCACTTGAGAGTTGAGTTTTGATTTCTTGAAATTGATTTTCAATAGCAAGACAAATTTTTTCTTTTACTTCTCGAAGATCTCCTGTTGAAACTTGAAGATATTTATTCAGCATAGCATGTGCACCTTCAGCTCTTGAAGTAACACGATTACTAAAGTGTGCAACATCATTTGTCCATGCACTAACAAATTTTTCTTTCAATGGAAGCCAAGTACCTCTAATATAATTCAAAATAGATGCATTGTCCTTGTACTCAACTTCAAAATGATTCCAAGCTTCATTAAATGATGTTTCATCAGGAAATTTGATTAAATTAATCCAAGTAGACATGAAAGCAACCCAATCAACTTCTTTTTAAAATGGGGCTTACAATTTGTAAGAATATTTCTCTCAATATGCCACACACATAAGAGATTAGCAGTTGTTGGGAAGACAATGCTTATAGCGTTCATTAGTACTAACTCTCTATCTGATATAATCACCAATGGATGATTCTCAACTCCCGGCCAAAAGTTTACTGAACATCTTTAGAGCCCACACAGTCTTCTTCTTCCTCTTTCTGCATAAAAACAAAACAAGAATAGAATGACTTGTTGAAACTTGAGACTCCTATGATGTCCAGTAATGGCATTTTGTACTTATTAGCTTATATGTGCAATCCATCACAAAAACATTTGGGTAACTCTTAGTCAATTCAATTGAAAGGGGATGAGCAAAGTGTAAGATGCTCATGGACATTAGGCCTTGTTCTACTAGGATTCAACTAATTGTTTTGCTTAAGCTGCAAGTAATAAGGAGATTAACTCAAACCATTTCATAACCAGTCCATATAAGGATGGAATCCTAAACCAGTATGGACTAGGATTACTTGGATACCAATGCTATATGTTGTATACTAAGCATAACTAAATAAGTCTTTATATAGGAGTCTAATTAGGATTGAGAGAGAGGTACCTTAATGGGAGGACACTCGGGATCTCAAGACTATATATAAAGCATAGGTCCCCAGCCACACAATTACTGGAAGCTATTTATTCACTGCCCCATCTCGTGTGAAGCTCTGAAGCATTGTGTTGGTAGGAAGACTTGTGCATTGTGACTTACCATCGAACAACTGGTGTGCAGCTAGACTTGTAGTTAAATACCTGCAATTAGACATGGCATCATCAGGTATGTATTAATTGAGTGTTACCTGATATGAAAGCATGATGACTTATAGTATATGATTAACATACATATATATATTTGATTTGTGCTTATGAGTTGTGTATGCTAATGATGTATAAAATAACTTACATGTGGTATCAGAGCCATGCAATACACTAGATACAAATCAAATTTAATTTTTTGTTTATTAGATCCGAAAAATCTAGTCATATTTCTTATGATATTCTGCTTATTATTTAAACATGAGGCTATGAGGAGTTCACAATTTGATCCTGCGATTGTATATGAATTCTTTACTAAACATCAGTATTTTGATACATGACAATATTGCACCAATTTTGATTGCCTGTTGATGCTTAGCATATGTACATCTGTGAATCAATGTATCAATCAGTAATTTACTATATGAATAAGTTAAAGTAATATATTCAGTACACATTAAATCCGCTGCAGAATTAAGATCAAAATCTTCATCAGTTTCTTTTGTGGTATTAAGTCAATTATCATTGTGACAGAAATACCAAATCCTTCTGCATAATGATCATTGAAACCAAAAACAGACAAGATTTTGATACCATGAAATTTGCTATCTTAGATATTTGTTGGCTCTCTTTACAGAGATCAAGTCCATTAAATACTTATGATACAAAGTTCACCCTTTTGTTGCAGGTTCATTTATAACATCAGTCTTTTCTTGTAAATAGCAAAATCTGCTGAACATATTGCAGAAGGAACTTTCAGAACAAGAAACGTATAAATGAAAAGCAACATGATACATATACTTTGGTTTTTTCACTACATGAAACTGCACAAATTTGTTTCATGAAGTAAAAAGCTATGTTTAGATCTCAAGTATATGTATATATATATATATTGTTTGTATACATTTATGACAATCAATTTTCAGTATTATTATTATTATTATTATTTTGATTTGATTTAAGCTAGATAACTTTACAGCATCTGTGAGTTTTGCCAACATTGAGCCTCTGAATGGTCACAATTTCAAAAAGTGGAAGCAAGACATTGAAATTGTGCTGGGCTTGAATGATTTGGATTTGGCATTAAGAGAAGACAAACCAACTGCAATAACAGCTGCAAGTACTAGGGATGAAAAGGCTAAGGTTGAGAAATGGGAAAAGGCCAACAGAATGACACTTCTGATTATGAAGAGAAACATGGCAAACATTGTAAAGGGAGGAATTGAGGACAATGACTCTGCTAAAGCCTATCTTGAGTCTATCAGTGAGAAATACAAAGAGTCCGAAAAGGCTGAAACCAGTAACCTCATGGCTGCATTGACTAATAAGACTTTTGATGGCAGGGGAAGTGTGAGAGAATATGTGATGTCTTTGATTGATATTGCAGCCAAACTGAAGGCATTAAAGATACCAATAGCTGATGAGTTTCTGGTCCATCAGGTTTTGATGTCACTGCCACAGCAGTATGAATACCTCAGTGACATCTACAGTGCTTTACAGGAAAAATGGACACTCAATGAGCTTATTGGTATGTGTGTCAAGGCTGAGGAAAAATACAAGAAGGGTAAGGCAGTAGCTGAAGTGAATTTTGTGCATAAGGGAAATAATGGGAAGAAGGGTTTTAAGAACAAGAAACAATTTTCGAAACCAAGAGGAACAACTGATGGTGATGGCAGCTCCAAACCAATTACAGATAGCCTAAAGGCAGTGAAAACCACTAAGTTTAAGTGTTTTCACTGCCACAAACCTGGTCATTTTAAGAAAGATTGCATGAAGTGGAAAACATGGATGATAAAGAAAGGTAATTTCCATTGCTTTTATCTCGAAGTTAACTTAGTCGATTCTTCCCTTAATTCTTGGTGGATTGATACAGGCTCACCCATTCATATTGCAAATTCTTTGCAGGGTATCACAAGAAGGAGGACACCAAGGAGGGATGAAGTTAACATTCGAGTAGGAAATGGGATGCAAGTTACAGTCAAGGCCATAGGAGCTGTCAGCATTAGTTTAGGAACAGGCTTTGTCTTAGTTTTAGATGAAGTTTTTGTAATCCCATCATTAAGTAGGAATTTGGTTTCAGTTGTTCAACTTGTTAGGAAGAATTATGATTTTATTATCAATAAAAGTGGCTTGCAATTGTTTTTAAATTCTTCTTTGGTTGGAAATGCTGCCCTTATCAATGATCACTGGAAATTGGTATGTTCTGAAACTAACATACACAATGAAATGCATGAAGTAAATGTATTGACAATGAATAAAAGGTCCAGAACAAACGAAAACTCATCAGCCTTATGGCATAAGAGGCTCGGACATATTTCTAAAGTGAGAATGCAGGTTATGATTAAAGAAAACATCATTCCCAACCTTGATTTCTCAGATTTTGCAGAATGCATAGAATGCATAAAAGGGAAAACTACAATGGCAAGAAGGATAGGAGCAAATAGGAGTAGTGAGTTGTTAGAAATTGTTCACACTGATATCTGTGGACCCTTTTCGATTCAGACCATATGCAAGAATTCCTATTTTATCCTCTTTATAGATGATTTTTCCAGGTTTTGTAGTGTGTATCTTATCTCTGAGAAATCACAGTCACTTGAAACTTTTAAAATATTTAGAACAGAGGCTGAGAAACAACTTGGAAAGCAAATAAAGATTGTGAGGTCTGACAGGGGAGGAGAGTTTTATGGGAAATACACTGAGGCTGGACAACACATGGGGCCATTTGCCTTGTACTTGCAGCAACATGGCATAAAAGCCCAATACACCACACCAGGAACTCCACTGCAAAATGGAGTGGCTGAAAGGAGAAATAGAACCCTTATGGAAATGGTTAGGTCGATGATGTGCAACACTGGATTACCTAGTTTTCTATGGGGGGAAGCCTTAAAGACAGCTAACTACATATGTAATAGGGCTCCGAGTAAAGTGTTGGACAAGACTCCTTTTGAGCTTTGGACAGGGAGAAAACCAGGGCTACTACACCTTCGGGTTTGGGGCTGCAAGGCAGAAGCAAAGTTATACAACCCAAATGAAAAGAAATTGGACCCCAAAACCACAAGCTGCTATTTCATTGGCTATCCAGACAAGTCAAAGGGTTACAGATTTTATTGTCCATCCAAAAGCACTAGAATTGTTGAAACTAGCATTGCCAAATTCATAGATGAAAATGCCACATCTAATGTTGCTGCAATAGAAGAGTTTGATATGGATAAATTTTATGGTGACAGCAACTTAGAGAAAAACTATGCAGACTTGAGTTATTCATTTTCGGATAAAGTGCTTACAGCACCAGAAGATCAAATAAATGACAACCTGCCAGCAGAACCTATAGTTGAGGAAATTTACAATGAAGTTCATAACCATATTGACATGCAATATAATGACAATCAAGCTGAGACACAAAATGAGGAAGTGCCTAGAAGACAATCCACAAGACAAAGAAGACCAGCAATATCAAGTGATGAATATGTGCTCTATTTGCAGGAGGTTGAGTTTGACATAGGAGAAGACACCGATCCAAGAAATTTTTCACAAGCCATGAACAACAAAAATTCTGAAAAATGGCAGATAGCAATGAATGCAGAGATAGAGTCTATGTATGCAAATGGCGTGTGGGAACTCACTGAAGTACCTCAGGGTTTCAGAATGATAGGTTGTAAATGGATTTATAAGACCAAGAAGAATCCAGATGGAAGTATAGAGAGATATAAGGCTAGGCTAGTTGCAAAGGGTTTCACTCAAAAGGAAGGAATTGACTACAATGAGACATTCTCTCCAGTCTCTAGTAAAGATGCTTTTAGGACAATTATGGCTCTTGTTGCACATTTTGACATGGAATTACATCAAATGGATGTCAAGACTGCTTTTATTAATGGGGAATTGGAAGAAGAGATATACATGGCTCAACCAGAAGGTTTTATAAAGGAAGGTGATGAACATTTAGCTTGCAGGCTAAGGAAGTCCATTTATGGACTGAAACAGGCCTCAAGGCAATGGTATGTCAAGTTTGATTTAGAAATTACTAAAAATGGCTTTATAGAGAATTCATCCGATGAATGTATTTATCTAAAAACCAGTGGGAGCAACTTTATTTTTCTAATTCTTTATGTGGATGACATTCTCCTGGCTAGTAGTAATCAAAAACTACTAATTGAGACTAAGGCTTTTCTTTCAGACAGATTTGAAATGAAAGATCTTGGAGAAGCATCGTATGTCTTAGGAATTGAAATTAAAAGGGATAGAAAGAACTTCCTACTGGGATTGTCACAGCAAGCCTACATTCTGAGGATTCTAAAACGTTTTGACATGTTGAATTGCAAGGCTGGAGATTCACCTATGTCAAAAGGTGACAAGTTCAGTAAAGAACAATGTCCTACATCTGAGCAAGAAAAAGAGTTTATGAAAGACAAGCCTTATGCTTCTCTAGTAGGGTCTGTGATGTATGCTCAAATGTGTACTAGACCTGACCTTGCTTTTGCTGTGGGAATGTTGGGAAGATACCAAATCAATCCAGGTCAAGCTCACTGGGTTGCTGGTAAGAAGGTGCTTAGGTATCTACAAAAGACAAAGGACTACATGCTAGTGTTTAGAAGAATGGATGAGCTGGAGTCAATAGGGTATTCTGATTCTAACTTCGCAGGGTGTGTAGATAGCCTTAAGTCCACAACAGGTTATGTTTTCATGTTTGGAGGGGCTGCTGTATCATGGAAAAGTGTCAAGCAGACGTTGACAGCAACCTCTACTATGCAGGCTGAATATGTGGCAGTGTATGAAGCATCTACACATGCTATTTGGTTGAAAAACTTTATGCTAGAAACTAAGATGGTTAAGTCAATAACCAGTCCCATAAAGATTTATTGTGATAATAGTGGGGCTGTGAGTTTCTCTAAGAACAACAAAAGAACATCTAAGTCCAAGCACATTGGAACCAAGTATCTAATGGTTAGAGAAAGTGTTAAGGCAGGTGAGTTGCAGATTGAGCATATTAGCACTCAACATCAATTGGCAGACCCCTTTACTAAGGCTTTTCCAGTGGGAGTTTTTAAGCAACATGTGAGAAACATGGGAGTAATTGAAAGTATGGCTGCAGCTGTTGAGTGGGAGTCTTGAGAAGTTTTTTTTGTAGAAAGGAGGGGATAAAACATCTCTGACTGATTCTATTAAGTATTTTTATTTTGTTGCAGTTTTTCCAAACAAACTAAAGTTTCAGTATGTTAATGCTTTTCAGTTAAGCTTTGCATTATTTTTATGTCGTAGATTGAGCTATACTTATCATGATTGCAGTTTTAATAGCTCAATTTAAACACCTATAGTGTATTCACTTTCAGTTCAATCTTAAGTAGTGATACATGTGCAGATATATACATATATTTCAGATATAAGCATGCATATTATAATCGATTATGTATATATATAATTGTCTTGCAAATAATCTTACAGGAATTGTATACAGAATGACAATTCATACAGTAGGACCGAATTTTTATTATTAGTTTTATGATAGAATCAACAAATTCTGAAAAACTAATTTCAGTATTTATGACTGAGGTGAGACATAGTTACATCATCAATGATTATGAGTTGTTTAGGTACGAAATAGCCTAAGAACTTCTCACAGTCTGATATTTGTGATTATATCTTGACTAAGTTGATCCAAGTTTGGGTTTTAGTTAATATCTCCAGCGCAACTACAGGTTACTTGCTAAAACTATCAGTAAATGGTTGATCATGAACAATGCCAGTCCAAGTGGGAGAATGTAAGATGCTCATGGACATTAGGCCTTGTTCTACTAGGATTCAACTAATTGTTTTGCTTAAGCTGCAAGTAATAAGGAGATTAACTCAAACCATTTCATAACCAGTCCATATCCTAAACCAGTATGGACTAGGATTACTTGGATACCAATGCTATATGTTGTATACTAAGCATAACTAAATAAGTCTTTATATAGGAGTCTAATTAGGATTGAGAGAGAGGTACCTTAATGGGAGGACACTCGGGATCTCAAGACTATATATAAAGCATAGGTCCCCGGCCACACAATTACTGGAAGCTATTTATTCACTGCCCCATCTCGTGTGAAGCTCTGAAGCATTGTGTTGGTAGGAAGACTTGTGCATTGTGACTTACCATCGAACAACTGGTGTGCAGCTAGACTTGTAGTTAAATACCTGCAATTAGACATGGCATCATCAGGTATGTATTAATTGAGTGTTACCTGATATGAAAGCATGATGACTTATAGTATATGATTAACATACATATATATATTTGATTTGTGCTTATGAGTTGTGTATGCTAATGATGTATAAAATAACTTACACAAAGATTAAATCATACTCAATGTTATAAGTGAAACCACCTTCACCAAGTTCTTCCAATAATGCTTGAACAACTATACGCCCCGCTAGGCTCTCCTTCATGATTTTAGCTTTCACATTATAGACATTTCTAGAAATTGCTTGAAGATGAGAATTGCTTTGTCGAAGTGAAGAGATAATTTGGCGTGGTAGTATACCAACCTTACTCATTTCTTTAATCCGTAATATTTCCTCTTTTGAAAATCGATGACAAGAGGGATGTCCAGACATGTCAATTGAAGGTTCATGGTTATGCAACAAACTTTTTATTTCCAACTTCCAGAATCCTTCAAGTTTCCTTTTGCCCCAAACATCAAATGGACAATTTATATGGCGAGATGCTGATTCTTTTTTCTTTTCCTCTAGTAGAATTTTAGGGCCTCGGTAATTTCCACCTCTATCACAACCAATGATAACATATCTATTAGTTTTTTATCTTTTAATAACTGTTGCATGCCCTTGCATTAATGCAATATTACGAACAGCTCCAAGGAGTTCTTCTCGACTTTGAAAATTTGCTTCCAGTAGAGGGAGCATTTTCTAATGCTCATTAATTCCTGAACCATAAATCATTTCATTTATATAAAATAAACTAGTTATATAAATGCGTAATGCATCTAACCTTTCAATGTGTAAATATTGATATCCAAGTTGTGTAATCATTTAATTAGACATTATATATAAGGATGCTCTATAGTAACAATGAGGAATGATAAATAGAATTCTTGTAAAACTAATGCTCTGTAATCACTATATAAGAAAGTCACACTACCAATGATAAGAAGTAATTAACTATTACCACAACTAAATAATTGTACATAGTATTGTATCGTATATTAGCTAGTTAGAAAGATGAATGGGAAAAGAACGAACCGTAAATTGTAAGGGAGACCCACCAATTGATTATTATGAAAATTTACATTTCCACTTCTAGATAGAAATAGAAAAACCCTAAATATCAAAAGTCAACAAAACAATGAAAAAATTAGACTTAGTAACAAAACTTACCATGATCAATAGCTACAAACGAGTTAAAGGATGACTAAACTCTGAAATTCCTTCCATATCATCTTTGCATAACATATCTAAAATCTTCTGTAATTCGGGGTCCATAGTGTGTTGCACATCCATTTTTAATCTTTTACCATCAATCATAGAGAATGACAATACTATTTGTACTTAGAGAAAAGAGATCGAAGTGTAAAATTGATTAGGTATGAAAGAAGGCAATAGGAATATAGAAAGAGATCGATAGAGAGGGAAAATGTTTGACGATCATAGAAGACTAAATGTGTTAAAAGAACAAATAATAAAAAACGTCTTGAATGAAAATAAAAATAAAAATATTTTGAAAGTCAATAGCTGTAAGGGTAGATTTGGAAATAGAAGTAATAAAATATAATAAAACAATTTAAGAAAATAAAAGGAGTGCAAATGGAGAAAAGTGGAGTGCGAAAATCACCTCCCTTAATTTATGTATTTTTATATTCGAAAAGTTTACATTCTTTTCATATTAGTATTAATTAATTATATATATTTATATATTTTTTGTGGGAGTCTAGAGAGTGTTTGGTTTCTCATATCCTTTTGAGTCCTTGACAATTATTTGTTTAACTAAATTTTATTATCTACATAACTGTTGTTATTGACTCGACTCGACAATGCTTAGCTACCAGACTCGTTGGGTATTTTCTAGTCGGGTGTTCGGTTTCACATTGAAAAAACGGTGTTTTTATTTTTATTTTTTTAATAGTTAATATTTATAAACGCCCTAATCATAGTCCAGTTAATTCATTGCCTCCTGCCTAAATCCTAGTTAATTCATAACCTCCTAGTTTAGTTAGATTTTTTGCCTAAACTCCTTAAATCAACACATATATATTGAGTGCATGTTCACTTTTTATTATTGAAAATATCGATTTTGCCCTTCTTTTTTTTCCTTGTATACATTTATTTAAACAATTTTTTTTTTTGAATCAGGGTTTTCTCTATCTCTCTTTCTCTCACCGATCATTCTATTTTCATCTATCCTCGATCGTCGAATGGCCGATGTCAGCAAGAACAAGGATGATGACTCACTTCCTTCCCCTCTTGTTCGCTCCCTAACCATCTAGTAAAGAATTTCAATTATCGGAATCATCCATATTTTAGGTTATCATTCAAAGATCACGTACCCTTACAAAAAAACAACTAAATCAAAAATTATTTAGCTAGTGTATTAATGTCAACATCATTTTAATTTTATCTAACGGACTATATTTGTTTGTACAGTTTAGATGACCAAATAATTATCAATTTGACTATTTTTTTACATGGACGACCCTTAAGGAAGCACCTAAAAAATAAATAGTCTCGATCATTGAATTTTCTGCTATGTGATGAACGAAGAATTTTCCGCTCTATGGTGAGCAATTGATCATTCCTATTTAAGCCTCTAATGAAAGGGGCTTTTAAGTTTAAAATCCTATTTTACTAACCAACATGGTAATCCACCCTTACTTAGACCATAGCCAATGGACTTGAAAATAATTATGGATCGGAATGTGGAGACGTCAAAACTACCGTTGCTATTTTTCATGTCATATTTGAAACAAAGTTTGACGTTTGTCACTTGACATTTGACATTTGCCATTTGCGGTAGCAACTCACCAAATCTTGAAAAGTTTTTTTTTTTTCCTTTTTTTTTTATGTAAAAAATACAAGGATATATGCCATTTTTCAATCAATTCGGGATTAGATTTTAAGTTTTAGTCTCTAAGGTTTAGGATGTCAAAACCATTAAGGGAAAAAAAAAACCGTTTTTAATTAATCCCTGTGTTTTACCCTGAAAATATATTTGATCTATGTTGTTTCAAAATTCTAAATTTGATCTATGTGTTTTATGTTATTTGCAATATGAAGACAATATTAACAAACTCAAATTTTTAATTTTGTTTGAAAATTAAATTGAAGGTTACATACATGATTTTTTTTTTCTCATTCTTAGTAAAACTCGCAAGGTTACACAAGTTATTAGTTTTAATTGGAGAAAAATTTTTATGTTGGTTATAAAATGTGATAAAATTGCAAACAATATAAAGGACCAAATGAGAAGTTTTGAAACCACATGGACCGACACTACTAAAAAAACCGTAATATACAACGGATTTTATCAGTTGTATAAGTTGCTAAAATACCGTCGTCTAATTGACCGACGTCTATTGGGAGTACCAATAGACAACGGGTAATATCCGTTGTCTTGTAAATATTAACACAATGGTTTTAATTTAAAACCGTTGTATATACACTCTAAAAAACGAATGATTTAGGAGATACTGATGTTGCGTATTTATCTAGACATCAATTTTTATTTAAAGACCGATGTGTACTAATAGGTGAGACAACGGTTTCTATACCTTAATGCATGTATTTCACAACTATTTTAAGTATAAACAAGAGGTGAAATAGCCATTAAGATGACGGTGTATGTATAATAACCGTTGTGTACAATAACAATTTTAATTTGCTTTTGATATATATAATGGTTTGGTACATCGGTTTCTATTGAAAACCGTTGTATGACGACACTTTAAACAACAGTTTAACCATATAAATGTTGTGCAAAATAATAATTTTAATTTGATTTTGATGTATATAATGCTTTGGTACAACGATTTCTGTTGAAAACCATTGTAGGACGACACTTAGTACAACTGGTTTTAACCATTTAATTATTGTGTAAGATAATAATTGCAATTTGATTTTGATGTATATAATTAATGCTTTGGTACATTGGTTTTTATTGAAAACCAATGCAATACAGCACTTAGTTATAGTATACCAATGCATGCTCATGCTCAGAATTAAACCAAAAGATATTTCATAAATATAAGTAAGATTACATTACATGATAGGTTCCATAAGTGTGNAAAAAAAAAAAAAAAAAAAAAAAAAAAAAAAAAAAAAAAAAAAAATAAAAAAAAAAAAAAAAAAAAAAAAAAAAAAACCTAGTTTAACATAACACATTTACTTCCTTCCAACTTGACCTCCCAAAGTTACAAGCATATGCGCGCGCATCCATATCTGCCAGCTTCTTACTGCCAACTACAATCAAAACAAAGCTAATAGGATACCAATGCAATGCAAAAGAATAAGCAAGCTCTAAATAGAAGAATTGAAAATACTATTAGAATCCTTGATCATTTTGTATATTTACACATCGATATATTTTTGGGTATAAGTGTTGTTCTTTATCCTCCTATACCTTTTTACGTAGCTGCCCCAACTCCAAATCTCTAAGAAAACTAACAAAGTCCCTATAAAAGAGCACAAACACACACAAAGTCACATTTAGATAAACTTCAGAGAAATTTCAAAAAGATACAAATATTCACTTATTTGGTCAAGTAAGAGAGTTTTGAAAGAAGGAAAATCCACTAACTTTTTGTATCTTGACCAAATATTGTTGGGTCTATGCATTTTTTTCATTGTTTGGTTTTTCATTTGCAGATAAGTGAATATTTTTATCCTTTTGAAATTTCTGTAAATAATCATTACTACAAAGTCTGTGCACAAATCATGTTTGGTCCATTTTCCTAGTGCCTAACTTATTATTTGAATAATCATGCAAGCTTTAAAATTTCATTCTAATCCAGCATTCAATCCCATAAAAAATTAGAATAAAAAGCTAGGCTTGAAGTTCGGACCTCATCCTTCAAGACCGGACCTCCAGTAAGATTGGATTTAGAAATTTAGGTTTAAGGTTTGGACCTCACCCTTGAGAACCGGACCTCCAGTAAGATTGGTGTTTGAGACCTAGGCTTGAGGTGTGAACCTCTCCTTTGAGGACCGGACCTCCTGTGGCGAACTCAGTATTCTGTCAACATGAAGTTGAGCAACCAAGACTAAACAAAAGGAAACAATATTTTGAACAACCAAAATATTGATTCAACTAAAACCAAATCAATAAATAAACCTCATATCAGTAAACAAAATCAATAAACCCATATCAGTAAATAAAATCAGTCAACAAAATCAGAATGATTACAGACATTAGATACAGCTCCAAAATAATGTCAGACCCCCATTCTTAGAGTAAACAACATACCACAAATCAAGATGGAGTTTAAAAAAGCACACTACACACTTACGGATACTTGGTCTCCAAAGGATCCCTAATTCTGGATTTCTGAAAAAAAGAAAGGACAACTTTACTAATTTACTACTGACCATAGCTTCATAATGAATCTTTGTTTTTCTTTTTGAAATTTTATCAATTAGCATATACAAACCTTTGCCCAAGGAAGCTTGTCATCTGAACAACCTCTTGGAACCCATTATATCCAATTCATGCGGTAGACAAATTAGCATGGAAGTCAAAAAGAAACAACATGTGGAAAAGTTCAATAATTATAGTAATGATAGACAGTTGATACTATAAAATAAGAACCATATGACCAAAACTACCAATGAAATAAGAGCCATATGACAACAGAAATTACCAATCAAGCCTGAGTTAACCTTATGCAAGTCTTCAAACTAGATAATATGTTTATGCAATAGAAACTCCCAAGAAATTAAGAGTAAAATTTCTAAGTAGTCTAATCTATAGCATATTTGTCTTATTCAAAAGGAATACAAAATTTTTTTTCCCTATTTGATGCTTTTATAATATTATACAAATGCAAATATATGATACTTTCATCAAATATAAAGCTTTAAACTCATATAAAGACAATTAGATTCAACCAAAAATTGGAAGAAAAAAAAAATCCTAACATGTCTATGATTATGAAATAAATAGACAGATGGATTAAGAGTTAAACATATTAAGTCTTAATAAAAATGATGTCTATACTATCTAAAATTACATATAGATTTCACTTGTGTCATAAACAAGGTATAAAATTTCGATTTTTGGGGTCATGGAAATTTTATCACCTATTCGTTGATATTTCGACGAAAATTTCGACCAAATTTCGCTCACTTACAGCAGCTCTTCCTCTGCCTTCCCCTGTCTATTTCTCAGTCCCCTTCATTCTTTCAAGCTCGGTAATTTTGTTTTGTGGTCTTGAAAGAGATCCAAAGTTTGTGTAAGAGTCATGAGAAAGAGAAAATATCTGAGAGAGAGAGAGAGAGGAGGAGGAAGAGAATGAGAAAGAGGATGAGAGATTGGGGAGGGAGTGGGAGGATTGAGGAGCGAGGAGATGCAAAATACTAGAAGGAGGAGAGAGAAATGAACTAGAGCCAGAGGAAGAAGATAAGTCTTCGACCAAAAAAAAAAAAGATAACTAGACAAGTGATAAGTCAAGGGAAGAAAAGGCGTTAGGGAAGAAAATGAGTCAAGAAGAAAAGAGAGGAAAGAGAAAAAAAAGAAAAAAAAAATATTTAGGGTTAATTAGGGTTTGAGGGGTTTTGGGCCTTTGGGCAATTGAAAAGAAAAAAAAAGATTTGAGATTTGATTCGACTTTTTTGGGGTTTCGTTTAGTTGTTTTTAAATCCTAAACTTTAATAAATTTTTATATAAAAAATACCCTAAACCTAAACCCTAATATCTTATATCATATCTAAAGAATGTACTAATTTTTTTTAATAGTATTTGCCTCCAGCGCGCATTATATTCATCACATATCACATGAAACCTACCCTTTTTTATCAATGTAGTAGATAATATGTTAAATAAACATATGTTTTTTTTATCAATGTAGCAATTTCCGTCGTTTTCGTCGAATTTTTGTTGAAATTTAAAAATCTTCTAAATTTCCGTCGAAATTTCCTCGAAACCCAAAATTCTATTCCTTGGTCATATACCATTTACATCCCAAATCTAGAAACTATTCTCTTTTATTATTATTTTTCTGACTATCATTTCTTCTACTATTTAATAAAAGAAGTTGAGAGTTAATTGATAACAGAAAGTGGATCGAGGGTTGAGAAAAAGAAGATATATGAGAAAGATTAAAGATGCATAAGATACGAAGAGGATAAAGCTCAAGAGTTACCCATTGACTAGTTTCATTGGATTGTTGATTTGTTGAACCTATGGACAACCACTTCATCATTTGATGATGTCAACAAAAGACCATGTGCTCTGGAATCATCCCTGAAACATCAAGTTGAACTTACTACTCTTAACTAAAATATAACCAATACCATTAAGAGGGAGGGGCGCCAGAAAGGTGAGTCAAACCTGAAGGGTGCAAATTGTAATTAATTTGCTCTCTGTTTATTTACTACAAACTACATATGAATGTTGTTACAAAATATGTTGTAGACAGGAAAAAATTTTAAAAGCATTCCATGATCTCATTCTAGGAAATTGCTGAAAGCTCTTCTTTAAAAGTTTTCACTTTTGTCTTACTAGAATTTTTAATACTTGAAGGACAACATGTGCTTCTTATCTCAGATGGTTTTCATATTTCTCTTATTAACAAAAATCTGATAGGAAAGTGAGGATAGTTAAATTAAGTGTTATTGCCCCATTTTTGGAGGTATGATACGCAAGTTTAATGTTGAACTCATTAGGGTCACTTAGGTGGTTCAGATTCTTGACCTTTCCATCTTAGAAGTTTGAACTCATTGTGGTCACTAAGTTGGATACATAAATACAACAATGCACATGCACACTTTCTGAGATGGAGAGAAGAGGGAATGCACAAGTCAATTAAATGGTTGTCAAATGAGTAAAAGAATGACTTATAAAGGCAACAATTGAGTGAAAGTCAATTCAAAGCAAAGCAAAACAATAAAATTGAGTAGCCAATCAACTAATCAAAGAGTAGTTTCACATCACTCAGTCTTCCTAGCTATTATATGTGAGTGAATAAATTTTGAGGGGGTAGATTAGAGAATTAATAACTTAAATTCATTATAAAATTTCAACTACTCACACATTTGCAGGTCACAACACTAACTTACTGAAGTTGAGGAAATCTTGATTTTACTCTTTGCAGGTCACATACTTCAAATGTGGTGGAGTTTCTCTTGGTGTTGGCATGGAACATCATGTAGCAGATGGAGTTTCTGGCCTCCACTTTATAAATACATGGTCTGATATCGCTTGTGGTCTTGACCTTACAATTCCACCAATCATCGACATAACATTACTTTGTGCCAAAGATCCACCTCAGCCTGCATTCCATCACATTGAATACCAACCTCCTCCATCCATGAAAACCCTGTTGTAAAGCACAAAAGCTGATGGTGCTGACAAGAGCACAATTACAGTCTCCATTTTCAAATTGAGCCGAGACCAGCTCAACATCTTGAGCACAAAGGAAATAAATATTGCTGTAAAAATACTATAATATAGACGTATACCTCTTTATCTCTGAACCTTTAAAGAATCATAAACGAATTGTAAATTCCACATCATATAAATTTGTCTCGATCAGGAGATCAACCAACTCTAAGAATGCTTTCTAGGTTCCTAAAAGAAATCAAGTATATATCAATTTTGTAGAAACACAGAAAATAAAAAACAAAAAAGAAGTTAAGGGAATGAAATGGAATGGAAGAACACATTATATAGTCAACTAAATAGACATAAATAAACACAAGTTTAGAACTGAGTTGCTCAGCCATTTCACTAAAAATTAGTAATAATCTCACTTTACTACAAGGTAAGTAAACACCAAGGTCATATAATTCTACAAGCATTATCAAGTCTAGTATAACTTATTCATCATTCATCTCACACATATCCACTGTACTAAACCACCAAACACAAACTTTAAATGAATTTAAAAGGATAAATAAGAACTGGGTTTGGATTGGAATACCTCAAATGACAAAATAGGTTGATAAGGAGACAAATTTCTCAAATGGGGTCGAATGAAAGAGTCACCAGTCAAATTAGAAAAAACAAACAAATAAGAACCAATTTAAAATTCTAAGGGAAAGCAAAAACAAATGAGAATAACAGAATAATAGGAAAATAGACTAATTAATTGAAGAAAAATAAAGTTCCACCATAAAAAATTGAAACCTACCCCAAAGCTAGTTGAAGTCCACCTTCAAAACCCTTTAAATCCCAAACCCAACCTCCAAAGCAAAATCACTGGAACCAAAATCCACCACAAAATTGAACTCGAAACTACCCCAAGCCACAGAAACATAATCCCAGCCAGATTTCCATTTCCAGACCCAAAAACCCACCATCAAAATCTTAGCCCTAGCCATCCAAAACATAAATCAGCCACTAGAAATCCACAAAAATACCTTAGTGATGCACAAAGATGATGAACGCGGAGATAGACGACGTTGGCGACACTGTGAAGATCGAGGGACGAGGACGACGTCGGCCACGTTCTTTTAAGATAAAGGAAGATGAGGGATTGAGTTAGAGGGACAGATATGGTCGATCAGGATTGGGGCTAAGATCGAGGGACTATCTGAGTTAGTGGGACATAGATGGGTGATTTGAAGATCCTAGGGCTAAGATCTGAGTGTTCTAAGGATGGAAATGAAGATGTAGTTCGAATGGGTTGAGTGTTGTGAAGTGAAGTCACGGCTTTGACCCAAAAAGACTTTCGCGCGAGGAATTTTTCATTAAAACAGGCATGCGTTTGTCAATTACAAAGACCTGCAAAATTTTTTATTTTTGTGAAACTTGTCTAACACAACGGTATTCCCTAATACTATTGTTTGTTAATTATTAGGAAAAATTATCAAATCAAATACCATGGGATAATATACCTTAATATAACGGTTTGTTAAAAACCGTTGTGTGGTAAATTAAGATAACAGACAAAACAAGAATCGTTGTCTATTGACCGATGTCTATTACATTTTTTGTAGTAGTGCAAATATATTTTCTGGGTAAAACACAAAAATAAAAAAATATATATATATTTTTTTCCAAACATTAAATCCTAAACTTCTAAACTCTACACAACTATCACGGGCTCATTTTTCATGCAGCAGAATATGCCCGCGCGTACAGCGCCAAGATTCCTTTGAATCAAGGCCAGTCTTTCCTTCTCGTATGCTCCTTTCAAGATTTAGACTCATTCGTTACCATCTCGAGGTTTGCCAGTAAGAACTACTCATCTCGAGTCTCGCTCGTAGCAACTATACAATTGTTTCCTTGTGCCAAGGTTCTTAGTCAGGACACTCGCCTGATCGATAAGTTCTCATGACGTCGGCATTTCATTCTCTCATGTCTGGTCTTACTTTGTTCCCACATTTTAATTGTCATGGAACTAAGGGATAGCTCATGCACATAGTACTTTCCTCAAGTTAAACATGCAACCAACTTGCAAGCATGCCACATGAGTGAGCAACTCTGTCTGATGCCCCACATTAGCTTTCTTTTGTTAGCATAGGATCGCCCATTCCCGTGATTGCTAGCATCATATATTACGCATGATCGAACCCAAGTTGATGCCTTCGTTGAGTACTACGTGGTTAAGATGCACCACAGAGTCTCCGGGAGTTCGCATATAGCTCACAAGTTGTGCATACATTGCGGCATAAAAGAATCTCACATGTAGCCTTGTCTGCGCGTGCACAACGCAATACAAACTAGCTAGCTCTCCCACTCGCTTGGCTCGCTTGTACTGTCTATAGGAACTCCTATCCCACAAAGACACATGATCGCCTTTCGGAAATCATGTGCCCATCCCCAAAGGTTCCTAGAGTTGCTCACTCAGGTGGCATGCTTACAAGTTGGCTTGCATGTTCAACTCGAGGAAAGGACTAAGTCCTTATATACTCTCATTATTAAACCCAATTGTAACTCAGTAAGAATTAAATATTACACTAATTTACTTATCATTTTTATGGTATCATTTATTGCTAAGGATTTATGGTTTAGCCCTTGAATTTGTAATATATTGTATTCCGTCCAAATTTTTTAAAACTCTTAATCATAATAAACCATACTACATCCTTTTTTTTTTTTTTGAGAATGATGAGAATTTTTATTGATGAAAGGAATCCTCATACAAAGCATGCTCGAGCTAAGGAGGCCCCGAGTTCACATCCAACCATTGAAAGCACCCAAGGTTAGACAATACAAAACAAGCTAGTAAATGAGCAATTACATTAGAGTCACACCGATGAAATTGACACAGAGCATGATCAAATGCCGCCAAAAGAGCCTTAAGATCCTCGATTATAACCTCATCAGCTGCCAACGAAGGAAGTTGCCAATTGACTCTCTGCACAACTCTTGAGGAGTCCATCTCCAGAATGACATGAGTGAGCTGCAGATCTTGAGCCAGCTGCAGCCCGAAAATCTCAGCCATGATCTCTGTCTCCTCCACCGAGTAGCCACCGAAAATGGATTTGGTAGCAGCAATCACAAGTCGCCCCGCACTATCCCTAATGACAACCTCGCACTACATCCTCATAAATACATTGAAGTAAAATGTAATTCAATGAGATTAAATCAATTCAATGAAGTGTAACTCTCTCAAATAAGCAGTTGTTGAGGAGCCAAGTTGGAAGGGTCATAGAATTACCCACAATGCACCCAAGTTCGATCCCTCCTCCCCCCAAATTAAAAAAAAAAAAAAAAAAAAAAACTCTCTCAAATAAAATATAACTCAATGAGAATTATATATTTGAGTTAAATTAATTTTTAGATTCTGTTTAAAGCTTAGATTTTAGGGCTTAGTTTCTAGGACCGAGTGCTAATTAATGCTCGATCATAAGCCCTAATCCTAAATCATAAACACTGAACCGTAAAGCTCAACTCATCGTTGCCTTTGCATCCAAGTATGTAATCTTACTATTGACCTCTTTTGTATTTCGAACATTAAAAAAATGTGTTCAACAACAAACAATTAGGTTGTGTATGCCATGAGCTACGGTCCTACACACGGAGCTGGTGTGAGGAAGCAACCAAGTTCACATTGCTATCACTTTGTCAAAACCAGACAAAAAAGTCAAGACTCTAGCTTACTTTACAAAGAAACGTGTTTGGCGTTTTATTATTGGACTGCTCGATTTCATTTAACATTGATTAATATATAACAATTTAGCATCACTTTCTGGGGTCGTTATTTTTCTTATTAATTTTAAGAAACGAATATAAAGTGGACTTATATAGCCCAATAAACATATATATAAAGCATTGGGTTGTCTTTAGGATCAATACCAACCATATTTTATAAAAAAAAAATTTCTGTTCTGCTAAATTTTCTCTGGTCTCATTCAGAGCAAGACTTTCTCGGGCCTTCTTTACACTATAATTAATATATTGGTTCATGCATGTCTCAGTGATGTCACTTTGATTCAGCTTAGGAGGAATCAAGTTGATAAGTACGAATTAAAATAAGTAAAAAATAATATTGTTATACTATGATGTAACTTCGTAGATGAAAATCTGCAATGTAACAGTTAATAGGACAAAGGTGTAGGGTATGTATGTAAATGGCATAAGCATTTGGGGTTAATTTAAAATGGTGAGAGCGTTAAAATTGTGTCGTTTGATACCAAATCATGGGCGGTGTGAAAAGATAAAATCTCACACCTAGGCCAATTGGGTATTTGGGTCTAACTTTATGTAGATCGTAAATTTAGATAATTAAGAGTGCGTTTGATAACGTTTTACAAATTCAAAAAATGACAAAAATGTGTTTGGTTTCCGTATTGAGAAAACAGTTTTTGAAAAACACAAAATAGAATTTTCAGTTTATAGTGTAAATTCAGAAAACGACTAAATAATATTTTCAATGAATTTAGAAAATATAGAGAACATGAGATACAAATATAAAAAAAAAAAATTACAACTAAAAAAATAAATGAAAAAATAAAAAAAACATGAGATTTGCACCTCCTCCCCACCCAGCCAGACCCACCTTCAGCGGTAGCCTTACCCACCGCCACTGCCCACCTCACCCATCTCTTTTCATCTCTCCTCTCTCTCTCTCTCTCTCTCTCTCTCTCTCTCTCCTCTCTCTCTCTCTCTCTCTCTCTCTCTCTCTCTCTCTCTCTCTCTCTCTCTATTTCTCTTTCTCTCTATCCATCTTTATTTCTCCAGGAAATTGATGTCGGGACTCGTCGGTGGGTTTTGGGTACAAATGCTAGCATTCATTCCTTTGAAAAGGCAAAAACATGATTACATATTGGGTTTTGTTGCTACTCAAAATATATGTTTTGTAATTACTCTATAGTTTCTAATTCTCGTTTCAATAAATAGATCAAGACTTCTCGTACCATCCATAGCAGAAAGCTCACGAGCCTTAACAACCCTTATACAGTATAGAGAAAATACATCCATTCAACTAGATCATAGGTGCTTGCAGTCTTATCTCCATGAATAATAGGACCACCAACAACTCTTCCACCTACAAGGTAGTCGTGCCAACCAGACGAGGTGGGTTGGGTTGTATGAAATTCCTCTCTTTTTTAATTATTTTACTTTATTGGTTAATAATAATTTATAATTAATATCTTTTGCGAATATAATTATTTGGTTGTAATAATTGGTTAATATCAAATATGTTTTTGTTATTTTTGTTTTATAAACTTGTTTTTCAATTACTCTGCAAGATGCTTTCTCATATTTTGAGAATACAAAATTTAATTATCATTTTTATTTTACAATACAATTTTTAAAAAATTATTCTGTAAAATGTTATCCGACAGAACCTAAGTTATTGGTGGTGGAGTTATATTAGTAGTGAGCCCACATTGGTCCATTGCCCAATAAAGGAAGGATAAGGTACGTGTGTGTTTTGATAACCATTCAATTTTCATCCCACAACTTAAAAACTCTATATTAGATATTTAGATGTATGTTTATTGGCATTATTTTTGAAATTGTTAAAAGCATTTTCAGATTAATAAAATTTTTTTTATTGTGTTTATAAAAAATAAATAAAAATATTTTTAAGTTATAAAAACACTTTTAACTGATTTTTTGAGAAGAATTTATCAAGTGCTTCCTCATAAAGCACTTCTAAATATTTTTGCATAGAACATTTATAATTTTTATGAAAAATTTGTATGTGCTTTGAAGCAGAAATGCTTCCAACAAAAGCACTACTGAGTATAAATGCTTTCGAAGTGCCAAATGGTATGAAGATATTTTCATTTTAAGAAAAGTAATGATTACACTGTGAGGTTATTTCATAATGTGTTCTAATGATCCAAATTGTATAATTTTTAAAATTTTCTTGAAAAAACAATATTTAAAATTGTTTAATCATTTAATTATCATTAAATTAATAATAACATAAAAAACACATATTTTATTATAATTAAACAATTTTTAATATAATGAGAACATGGATTCCAAATTTGTTATTTTATTAATTCATACATAACTCACATTAAAAATTATTTATTTCACAACAACTAAAACACTAATATGTGTAATGACGTATCATTTAGGATCCATAACATTATTGAATCATTAAACCACGTACATTGTCGGTTGGGCTTCCACAATATCGTCCTTACTTATCTTCAAATGAGGATAGTTTGATTAGAGAAAGAGTGTATATATTTACATAGATTTTTTTATTAAAAGAAAAATGAAAAAGGAAAAAGAAAAGGCAGATTAACAATTCTTCTTTGTCTTTTCTTTTTCTTTTTGGGTCTGAATGAACTCATTTTCTAAGGATGTCATTATCACTCAAGTCATGAATTTATATTTGGGTTAATTTTATTTAAGTACTTCAAGTTTGCTTCAAATTTTAATTTATTATCTCATGTTTAAAATCTTACAATGTCATACTTCATCTTTCCAATTTGTTGCAATATCATACCTCCGTCAGTATGACTGTTAAAAAATTTCTTCAATGCTGATGTAGAACTTACGTGGCACTCCTACAATGCTGACTGAATATCACATAGTCTGACAACATGACACATTATGCCACATGATATAAAAAAATAATTTAAAATCTAAAAATTGAAAGAAAAAAATTAATAATTACGTGCCATGTTTTTAGATTTTTAATTATTTTTATGTCATGTGGCATGACGTGACTTGTTATCAGACCACGTGACATCCAGTCATCATTGTGGGAGTGTCATATAAGTGCCACATCAGCATTTAAGAGAGCCATACTGACGGAGGGGGTCATTGCAATAAATTGGAAAGATGAGATATGACATTGTTGCAAAATTTTAAACATAAGGTACTAAATTGAAATTTGAAACAAACTTGAAGTATTAAACTGAAATTAACCCTTTATATTTCAGAAGAAAAGTCGATCAAGAGAGTGGCAAGATAGGGCAGTACCATGCAATTTAAGTGCACGACCCTACTTTTGCTGTTTGAAAAAGAAAATAAAATGCATTAACCTTTATTGGTAGCAATTAATTTATATGTCGTCTTTGCCAACATGCAATGCTCCATGTCAATAAAAGCTTTTTTTTTTTAAAAAAAAAAGAAGGAAAAAGCTCCATAATAATCTTTTAAAAATATTATTATCTTTTAAACGTGGGAAACAACATAAATTTATTATCGAGCGTTTGCCACTGAATACTTTATCTTTTTGAGCAACAATCTTTTTTCGTGGTGCGCGCTCTAAGAAACAGCGCCCAATGTCTCTCGCTCAAGCGCCGAATCTGAGTATCGTTCTCTTTCACGTACATGTGTGGAAACAGTTTGGTTGGGCTATCTCTTACATGAGCTGGGTGTTAGATCGACTCACTTTCCCTACCCTCTTACATTGTGATAACTTCAATGCCTCTTCTCTTGCTGCCAATCCCGTTTTTCACGCACGCACCCGTCACATTGAGCTCGACTATCATTTTGTGAGTGAAAAGGTGAGTCTTGGTAGTCATCACGTCGTATTTATTTGCTCAAATGAGCAGATTGCAGACCTTCTTACTAAAGTTCTCTTCAAGACTCGGCACTTACTTCTTCGTGGCAAACTAAATTGTTTGAGCAGAAATTTGTAAGTGTACTAATGATAACACTAATTGTCATAGAGTATTAATATTTGGTCCTCTCAACTCTCAATTCTCAATTGACATCTTATGGACCATATGTGGGAATCACATAAACTAGTTTTAATTTTATAAAGAATAGTCTACAAAACAATCAAAATATTAAGACGGTTCAAAGAATATTATTCATTGTCATATCATACTTTACGTGCGTGCATATATATAATACCATTAACACGAAGATTTTATTATGACTGGGCCATACCAACATATATTAACTCCATGGGGTTATCTAGCTTGCATGTGTAAGATATTAATTAAAATAATAAAAAATCAAATCTTGCATGTATATATATTATATATATATATGCATCCCCTATATATGTTGTAGTCACTACTAGCAAATATCGTAATCACAAGAAAAATGTCTCTTTATATTTGCTCGGGAGGGTTGTGGACAGGCACTAAAGTATGATCTCTAAACTATTCAACCTAAGATCTTTCAAATGTTCATATTTGCTTGTTACTGTTGGAAACAACAAACAGTACGTGGCTATCGTGATCCAAGTTGCAATATTGTATTCAATTTTGCAGTCCCATAATCCCATCAGGACTTCAATGCCGATTGAGATCGATTTATAATCCGTCTCTTATTTGGACAAATTGGTAAATTCCCAACTTTTTTAATCACCGGCCTAAGTAGGATAGTTTTGATTAGTGAATAACACACTAAGACAGAAGGAGAGAAACAAACTGGAACCTTTTTCTTCTTTTTTTGGTATGAGTGATAAATTGGAAGTGTTAATTAGCAGCCATGAACAACCAGACGAGATAAATCGGCTTGTGTTTTGGCTGACGAAGTCATTAGAAAAATAAATAAATAAATAAATTAGTATGTTTTACAACACATGAGATTGGTGTTGTTTGCTCTAAACACGCCAGTTAATTTAGAGCAAACAATAAAAACTTTTGAAGTCATAAAGAAAAGTAAGTTTTGTTTGTTTTTAAATTTTAAGGGATGAGCCGTTTGAAACTGTTTTTAGAATTGTCACAAGCTCTTTCAGATTAATAGAAATATTTTTTGTAGTATTTGATAAAAATAAATAAAATTACTTTTGGATTATAAAAACGATTTTAAATAAAAGTGTTTTTGCATGAATTACTTTAGAATTTTTATAAAAGGTACTGCTATTTAGTCCCAATTAATTCATCAATAGCCTCAACAATTTAATAAATATATATTTCTTATTTTATCCTTATCTAAATTGACAAACAAAAATATATTAGTTATTACCAAAAAAAAAATCACCCAAGATGATTTCTATACCCAACCATGTAGTACCTCTCTTCCTCTCCCTCCTTTCCCAATTTGCAGAATCATTAATTGGCCCTCTAATTAGACCTCCATGTTGGGTGGCGGTCCGACCTCCAGTTTACTAGTCCCAATTCAAATTTAATTGAGTTGGGTGGTGGTCATACTATTATGATTATAAGGCCCTCCCAATTCAAATTTAATTGAGTTAGGTGGTGGTCATACCATTATGATTATAAGATCCTCCCGCATATATTTTCATAATGGTATGACCAATTATCATACTTTTCTTACCATAAATATTTTATAATAAAAAAATAGGTAGCATTCTTCATGGTACATACGCAATATAGGGTATGGTCAGGCTAGAAATAAAGATAATCAATTGACGGTGATGTTGTTAGTTTTTTTGGAGAAATTTCTGTTATAGATATAGACTATATGACATACTGTCATTGTAATATATATAGTTATCTTTGACTGTATTCAATTAAGATTTCAAATGATTTTGGTGGAATAAAATTTAGTGGTATTAATTAAGAGTTTTAGAAAGTTTATAAAAATTTAATGTTATTCAATTAAAACTTTTAAAAAATTTATAAAAATTAGTAATATTCAATTAAGATTTTTAGATAGTTTATAAAAATTGTATAGTATTCAATGTTTAAAAGCCATTGACTTATAAAGAATTAATTAAATGACAGACTTTCATAAATTTTTTATTATAAATTATGTGATATCAAAATCAATGATTCTCCTATCTCTCTTACAAATTTTAACGGTTTTCAATATTAAATAACTATATATACAAAAACTGATATTTGTATTTCTTTAATAACCTCGCCAAGAATTCAAACTTTTGGACAAAAGTATGAGAAAACTATTAGAAGTAATTCCTTAGTAGTTAGTAGTCAATGGCAGCCATAAACAATACTGCTATGATAGTCTCGTTTTTGCTAAATTATAGAAATACTTTTCGCTAACTTTGTCTCGTGAAATTGATTTTGTATTTCATTTTTCAGAAATAAAATGACCAAATAATTACAGTATCGATCAGTATTAAACTATATTTTTTTTCTCCCTCCCTCTTTGACGATGCAGCCCCTTTATGTTTGGACTTGGCCCCCATTCGACTCTAAAGACACCAAAAATATCAGTTCGCATCGATCTTACAAATGTAAGAGGGTAGAAAATTAGAAATCAACAAAAGGAGTGCAAAGACTAGTAAAACTAGCCTATGAGATAGCATTGAGGGATCTGTGCACGCCTACCCAAATTTGGGCTTCAACGTGGATATATATCATCCATGTGAACAATCAACAATATTGCAGCTTCAATACTTTATATATTATAATATATACACATAATAAATTTTAATTAATATAAATGATAAGTTTCTATTCAACCAACCGATAGAAAGAAAAGTAAGCTATTGTTCTTTTATTTGATGTGGTTTGTTCGAAAANTGGCAGAGGCGATGGATCGCAGAGGGAGGGGAAGAAAAAGGGGGTGGCGGGGGGAGGAAGGAGGAGGGGGTCGAGCTTGGCTGGGTTGGTGGGTCTGGGAGGGCGCAAGGGAGGAGGAGGGAAGAGAAAGGAAGGGGAGGGCGCATGGGCTGTGTGTTTGCAGAGAAGGAAGAGATGAGAGAGGGAATGAGAGATAAGGGTGTTTGTGTCTTTTTGTATTGATTTTTCATTTTTCTTAAGAGGGGTGTGAAAACAAAAATAGTGTGCAAATAACAGTTCTCTTTGTTTTATATATAAAATAAATAGAATTAAAAAAAGTCTATGAAACTTTCAAAAGTCTTCCATCCAATTTTATAAAACTTGTAAAATTCTTTCATTCAATTATATAAAGTCAATAATAATCTATGAATTTTGTAAAAATCTGTTACTTAAAAAAAATCTGCAAAAATATGAGTAAATTTAAATCAAATACACCCCTCATAATGTTATATTAAAGCATAGATTTTAGCTGCACAAAAAAAAAAAAAAAAAAGCATAGATTTTAGGAAATTAGTAGCCTTTAATTAGTCCTTATCCATTTAGGAAATTAGTAGATAAGCACTTTTCATTGTCCATATCACAATGTGAGGCTGAACTTTTCTTTTTCGGCGAGATCAAAGTTTGCAAGGATATTTTCTTTACTTAATTATTTTTTTCGCTGGCCTCTTAATATTTTATTTTTGATCTGATCAGAAGTTTGATTTTTGGTCAATTGAAGAGAGAAGTGTATGTATTGATAGATATAACAGCTTCACAGAAAGTCAAAATACATCGATCACTGCCGTCACGCACTATTTAGTCTATCGTTAAAGGAAAATGCCAAAATAGGTGTTGAATTCAATTAATTCTATTTAAGATAGGAGTCAAGTACAACGTACAGAATTACAGACCACCAAAGTAGACCCATTAGCCGTGGTTATTAAATTTGGGATAAGGGTCTAATTTGCTTTGAAAAACCATATGGCCTCAAGTCCCAATCAAATTTATTTCCTCTTTATCTGATAAAATATTATTGCAAATTATAATGAGAGAATTTAGTTTAAATACATAATTAATTATTTATTTCATTTTAAATAGCTCAATACCAATTTCATATTTATAATTTTTATGGGTTTAGAATTTATGATTTATAATTTTTATTAGGGATATATTGATGTTATTGTAGTGTAAGTTGTATATATAGTGGGGGTATAAGAGCATCTCCAGTCAGGCATTTTCCTATATTTTTCTTAAATTTAAGGATAAGTTAGGAAAAAAAGTTAGATTTGGAAAAGTCTCTTTAATGCTAAAGTTGAAANTAAAGTTGAATTTTTTTTTAATTTTTTTTTTTTTTTTTTTGGTTTGGGTTTTTAGTATAAAATATTACTGTTAGAGATTTGGGGAGTCTTATCAGTTAAACTTGATGTGAAAAAAATTTTACGAAAAATTCAAGTTTGGGAAGAATTTAGAGAATAATTGGAGTTATCTTTTATATCATTTTATTTCATATTTAAATTTGGAGAAATATTTAAAGAAAAGACAGTAAATGCTCTAACTTGAAAAGAATTAAAGTATTCAACCCAAAAATTAAATTAACTTAAAACAAAAAAATTCAAGATTTTTATAAGCATTTAATAAGACTATAATTTTTTAAATATAAAACAATACACTCTACATTCTCACATAATTGAATTGCAAAAACTTATAATTTTATGTGATCATTCACTCTTCAAGTCATCAACGATCAGATAGTGTCCAAAATTACATACATAATTATGAATAAATTAAAAATGTCTCAAACTCTTATTAAAGTGCCAAAGGAACTTTTTGTATGTGAAACCAAACACCAAACTAGAAAACACCCAACGAGTCTGGTAGCGATGCTTGGTTGAGTTAAGTCAATAACAAACAGCTATGTAAATAAAAAAATTTAGAAAAATATAAAAATAAAATAATCGGCAAAGAGTCAAAAAGTATACGTGAAACCAAACACTCTTCAGACTTCCACCAACAATAAAATATATAAAATTAATTAATACTAAACAAAAAAAAAATCAGAAGAAATGAAACACGCCAGCGTTCCAACTTTCCAATATAAAATTACAAAAATTAATTAAAAATTTGAAACGAAGTTTGGAGGAGATTTGCCTGCACCTCGATCCACTGCAACAAGTTTAATTATTAATTAATTAAATTAATTACCAAACAAAATAAAAATAAAAAATATTACTCGAGGCCGTTGTTGACTCTACCATGCATAAGACCATAAACCTTTTCTCCCACTATAAAACCCAAACACCTTTCTCTTTGTCACCACTCAAACATCAAACGATTCAAACGTCTCCACTTTCAGTCTTTCAAACACAAAAACAAGAGCAATTTCAAATTTGAAAGAAAGAAAGAAACAACAACACTTCTTGCAAATTACAAATGGCTTCTTCAGCTACAACAACACCGACCGTCGATCAAGGTGGCGGCGCTTCAATCTCGGCCGTCCATCCGGACGTAATCATGGCCCACATACTGACCCGCCTGGACGGCCCGACCCTGGCCTCCGCCGGCTGCGCATCCGCCCAATTACACGCCTTCTCCACCGAAGAGAAACTCTGGCGCGACATCTCCACCGCCACGTGGCCCTCAACCACAGATCCACGTGTCCAACACCTCATTTCCACGTTCCCAGCCGGTCACCGGTCGTTTTATTCAGATTCCTTCCCGCTTCTCGACCACTCCTCCTCTGATAATCTGAGCCGTCCATCTCTCGCGACGTCCGAACTAATCTCAGCCGTCGATATTTTGTACCATGACAAGCTCATCTTCTCCAAGGTCCAAGAGACCGAGACCGAATCCGACTGGTTTCTCTGCTCGCCTTTTCGAGTCGACCTGCTCGACCCGAAAGAGACTGTCCCGACTCGGATACAACAGGTCGAGGAAAACCAGGAGCTTCTGAAGAACTTGGAGGAGAACTTGACTTTGAGCTGGATCCTGATCGACCCGACCCGGAAGCGCGCCGCCAACGTGTCCAGCCGGAGGCCGGTGTCGGTGCAGCGCCACTGGCTGACCGGCGAGATACAGCTCCGGTTCGCAACGATCATGGCCGGTGATCGTCGCGGGGAGTTCGTGCAGTGCGGGATGGTGGTCACGTGCAAGGCGAGCACAGGAGGAGAGCTGCACGTGAGGGAGGTGAGCATGCAAGTGGAGGCCATGGAAGGGAATCATTTGAACGGGAAGGAGAGTTTGGTAATTTTGCAAGGGGCCATAGAGGGAGGGAAGAGGAAGAAGCAGAAGGAGGATGGAAGAGAAGGGAAAGCGAGGTTTGGAGAGTACTTGGAAATGAAGAAAGAAAGGAGAGAGAGAATGGAGAGGAGAGAGAAGACTTTGGACTTGGTCTGCATTGCCACTGGGATTACCATTTTCATGGCGTTTTGGTCCTTCGTCTTGTTCAGATAGATTGACATCATCATCAACCCAAAAACGTACAGTTTTTTGTTTTTTGTTTTATTTTTTATACTGAAGAGTTTTCTACTTTTCTTTCCGAAAGGACAAAGAAAATGGATATTAATTATATATAATCATTTATTTATTTAATTTTTTCAATTTTTTCAATTCTTACATATATCATTATATATGTAGTTGTGTATAAACCATTGGATTGGTTCAAATTAAAGAGAGATACGACTCGCTGTCTTTTGGAAATCTTGGCTGATCTTTTGTAGATACATCCATGCATGATCATATCAAGTAATATATAAAATTGTTGAATTTATATTACAATATAAACAAGTAGAAATAAGGAAAGCAAAAAATCAAAATAATAAACATTATAATAGTAATAAAAAAACGAGAAAATACATTGTCGAAATATATTCCTATTATCTAAAGAAGTAAATCAATGTATAAGAAATTTTAACAATAAATTACTCCCAAAAACAAAAATATTCAAGGTTCTTATAAAACTAGAAATGTACCTAAATAAAAAATTAAGTTGAAGTCCAATTTATTTGCATGTGCATGCCTGGAGGCTAAAAACAAGCTACCGAGAGCTTGGCATATGTAAATACATTCTTCATCTACATTTAAATTGGCAGATTTAGGTTGCGAATACATCTTTTTATGTTGCAGATGCAGCTTTTTAGATTGTAAATAACATATTTTAGGTTGTACATGCATGTTTTGAATAACAGATACAGAGTTGAGATCATAGATGCAGGTTGAGGTGCATCTACAGCTGCCAAGTGTTCGATAAGAAGTGCCGAGCACTAGTTGAGTTTATCTTTTTTTCTCATTTTGAGTTTCTACTCAAAGCACCCAAATTTTAAATATCCCCTTATTATTTTAAAGAGTATCAATGATATTAATGCATCTAAAAATAATGATTACCCTACTTTCTATTCATACATGGACTTTCTTTTTTTTATCCAATCGTGATCCTTCTTGTATTCTATTATTTGCATTTTTTTCTCGTCCACAATTGGAAGTCAAAGTAGATGGGAGGTTCCAGCCTACCACTAGCGTTTGTGCCCGCGCGATGCTGCGGGTCTGAAAAAATTATAAAATCTGTTTGAGCGTTATAAAATTTAAGTTGAAAGTTTTGGAAATGTAGTTAAGGTTTGTAAAATTCATATTCTATCTAACCAAGTTATAGCTATGCTTGTGCAATTCACATATGACATCATAATACAATCATAAAAAGAAGCAGAAATTAACTATTTCAAGTCAATAAATAAAAAAATTACTTATAATTAAAAAATGGCCAAATAGTCTATCAACTCAATTGTGCTAGAAGTCCATGCAAGTATAAAATTGTGAAGATATTGACAAACCTGCAGAACTGAGTTTTAACTTCAATTAAATTAACAAAATTTAATAAACATGTTTCGAGCATCAATGTTGCTGATGATGCATTTAAAGTTACAAAATGGTGGTTGATAGTATGTTTTTTATGCTGGTTGTCATATTAAGATATTGTTGATATCTTACTAAAGCAAACAGCATACAAAAAATATTTCAACACTTGGTTATATAATTATATGTGATACATAACAAAAGAGCAAGATTCACTGTTGAAAAGTTGTTTTATGGATCTGCATAGGTGAATGTATGGGTTTGAGGAAATTTTTGTTCAGTGTTGCTGGGCTGGTCATCCTCTTTGTTGTCTCCTGCAGGTGGATGCTTCTCTGTTTTGCTGAAAAATTAGAGTATGCTATTTGTTAAGTGTATATGAATTGTCAAATTGTAAAATGCATATAGATTATTTAATAAGTTGAGATTAGTCTCTGGATTGAACAACAGTTGGTAGTTGAATGTAGTATCAATTCAATTTTTAACTAACATTATGATATTTTTTAATAGGAATTGAATGGGCTGAGTAGTGATTAGAAAATATATGCAAAGTTTCCATGTACATGTTTTGTGAAAATGATGTGGAGTACATGCTTTTTTCTGAAAACAATGTTGGCCTAAAAATAATTTGTTTAGCTCACAATTTTCTGTTAGATTGTTAAATCCAAATCTTTATCAAATAGTAGAAGATTTAGTCACCCTAATGATCAAAACAGCTTCCTAAAATGGTTTTAAAAGAGCAAGAGAAATTAGGAACAGAGACAGTACCAATTAATCTATACAAATTGTAGAGAGATCAGAAGAGAGAAAAAAGTGGAGACTTTACCTTGAGCCTGAGGCTTACAGACATTGAAGACCAAGCTGCTTGTGGGCAACACCCACCAAATAAACAAAATCAAACACCACATAATTATGTTATTTATTCCAAAAATACCACATCAGCGTAGGAAGAAATTATGGATTTATGAATAACTCACTAATAGATGCAATTGGAGTTGCCGAAAAGAAAAAAAAGAAAAGAAAAGAAAAAAAAAGAAAATAGAGAATACCTTCAAAGCTTGCCTTTAATTTGGGGCTTGATTGATTTTGGAAGTGTGAGTAATTGAAATGGAGAAGATTGGGTGAGAAACCTGCGTTGGTGCCACAACTTAGTAAACGGTATAACTCCTATAGTGATGAATAAGTTTAGTAAACTTGATAATATTGTTAAAAGATTAGAATAATGATATCAGAATTATAGAATAATGTCTATTTCAAAGTCATGAAAGTAAATTTGAAGATGGACTCTCATTGTATGCATGGAGATGTAGCGGCTCAAAGTCTACAATCAGCTACCATTAGCAGTCCATAATAATCCGATTAGTCAATTAATAACAGAACATCATCAAATAATTCTTAAATCAAGAATGATCTAGTCATTTCATTAACAGGAAAAACATCTCAATTCAATCATGTAATTACCAATTAGATCAGCGTACCAACCAAAACTAAATTCACTTAAACCATGTTCATTCACCTAGGAAATTAACATATCTCAATGCAATCCAGCTCAAGCCGGTCAGTGGCTACAAACAAAATTAGAGTTCTCAAGCTATCAACCAATTTCAATCTATCACAAACACTCAAAATAGCGGTCACCAGAGCCATACACAGCGGAGGTCACGGGCAGAGGGTTCTAGTTTAGGATTTTGGATTTTAACAGAAATCCAAGTTACCAATCCATACAAACAATAATATATATTATCCTTTCACTTTTGTTGATATTTTCTGAGAGATCTCAATGCAACAATAAAATTAAAATTAATTAAGCACTTCAAAACCAACAGTCAAATAAACGAAAATAAAACTATATATACCACTAATTTCAACCAATCTAATTACAATTACTAACTTATATCTAACCAAACCAAACTGCCGATTTTAAAAGACTGAAAAATCATTTGTATTAAAAACAAAAACAATTCAAATAATAATGTCTGAAATTGCTTACCAAATGAGTCTTCTTCAAAATAGAACGAAGCCTGGTGAAGCAAATCTCCATTAGTGCAATATATCTGCAGTGAAAAAGGGAATAAGCAAAACTCAGTCATTATTGTACCCCAAAATTTTGTGAATTTGATGATACTCACTAAGGCATGATTCAAATGTTTTTTATAGAAATCAACCAAAACCTTGAGAGTCAAAAGTTGAACAGAAACATACCAAAGCTAAAACCAGCGAAAAAAAACATACCTTACCCCAAAAAAGAAACCAAATCTTCAAATCCAAAGAAGTATGGGAACCTAAAATTAAAACACAAAAATCAAGTCATCGGCGCCGGCGGGAATTGTGGTGGCAGTGGGTACAAAACCTAGAAATACAGATTCCACAACCAATTGAACAATTCGATCCAACAATCAGACAGAGTAGACAAAGAGGAGTAAAACTCACACAAAACCTGAGGCGTAAAGTCACCGGAGCCGTCGCAGGTGACGGTGGCAGAGGCGAAGCTAGGGTTCGAATTGGAGCTTTCATTTCGGGAACCAATTGACTTAGATCAAGTACACCAATAGAAAGGCCTGGAAGAGAGGAGCAAAACCCGACCAAAATCATCACCATCCGTCGCCGGAATCGCCAAAATCGGCGGCGGAAGACCACCGGGCTTCTTCGCCTCGAAACTCCGTGCAAGGCGGTCGGTTGAGAAATTTGAAGACACCATCATCCTCAGAACGATGGGAGGAACAAAACCCACCCGGTCCGACATCCCAATTCAGCCGGAATTGACGGATTGCCTCCGGGGGACTCGATCGGGATTGGGTGTCTTTTCGAGTTTTGGCATAATTTCTGGGTTAATCAAATACCATGGAAATGAAGAGGAAAAGAAGAGGAAGAAATCGGGACCTATATCGCCGGCATACGTCGCCGGACGGTGGAGATACGGCCGGATAAAGGGGGCGGAAGGAGAGAGAACGAAGAGAACAGAGAGAGAGAGAGAGAGAGGCGCGTGAGATGAGGGTGTTCCAGTATTTACTGGGTTTTGGGCTTTCTAATATTAATCAGGGTGAATGACAAAAAGGGTAGACCCAACCTTGGTATTATCAGAATGGCAAGCAGATCAAAAAAAAAAAGAGTGAGAGAGGAAACAGAAGAAAAAGAAAGTAATGGCAGGGGGTGTAAAAAAACAGAAAAAAGGACGCAAAATGACTAAAACGGCCCCACTAACCAGCGAAACCACATAGGCAACCAACTAAAAAAAGAAACAGCAGGGGCAAAATTGAATTTTCTAGCTACAGGCTAACTACAGTAGACCTGCTCTGCGCGTTTAGTATATATATAATTTCACCAAAAAAAAAGGAAAATGGGAGGGTCGAATTCAGAACTTCAAGCCTAATTTTTTTTTTTTGCTAACCCAAACGAAGAGTAAGGATATTTAATTCATACTTTAAGTGTAAATTTGATAAACTAATATTGTTAGTTAATGACACTGACACATGTGTTGACAAAACTTTTTAAACCGACGTTCAAAATTTGTTATTTAAGCATTCAAATGCCTAATATTTCATAATTTAAGTATTTGAACACTCTCTCACACATAAGGAACTATAAACATTTTATTTCAGTACTCACTATTTATGTTGCTTATTATTCATGTGAGTCTTGATCACTATTCACGTGTAGAGATATACATGATATGTATTCTTTTTGGATTGGAATATTGATTTTGAAGTAATTATACATGTATTGTGTATAAAAAATTAATAACTTCGATCTTATTTAGTGAAAATACAAATTATGCATAATGCACAAGATGTGATTGATTGTGTACGGGGGGAAGGCTCTATCAGGACTCAGAATGGTGGAGAAAGTCAGAGTTCAGAAAAACGCCGGTCAAATCCTTTGACTCTAAATTGGCGGCCCTGTCACCTTGGAATCTTGGATACTTGATGCTTTCAAATGGCCTTTTTAAGCCGATGTTGCAGGCAACCTTCCTGGTGGGTTCAATAATCAATATTACTATGTTAATCTCCTCCCACACCTTAATCACACTAATTAATCTACTTCCTTCTCTCTTATCAAAATAAATTAATATTAAACAAACAAACTATTCATTTGTTTCCATTAATTTGTCCCCTCTAACTCTCATGGATGTCTAAATAGCTCCTACTGCGAAGATTCCTCACACATACTATGTAGTATTTTACTACTTAAATTTCTTTTTATTTTTGTAGACTAGCGTATTAGCAGGAGTTTCTAGACATTAAAACGTATTTTTTTATTGTGTATTAAATAACAGAACGTGGCAATTGCAAGAAGAAACTTCAATTATTTTTTCTGATAACATAGTTTAGAGAAATAGTATTACCAATAACTAGTTACTCGTGAGTAAATATATATCTTTAAGTTTTAAATGAATGACGAATGACAATTTATTTTAGTAAATGACACTCAATTTATTTTGTGTGGGTAATAAATCATGAGTTCAAATCTCATGTATGATAATTGTTGATTAATAAAAAAAAAAAAAAAAAAAAACAACAACAACAACAGTTGCTAATCATTATCTAGCAAAGTTGCAAGTTTTTGTGAAAATTTTACTATGCAAACACTCTACTACACACAATTTTAACTATTGAATTTTGACATGGTACACTTTTTTCACCATTTTTTAGATGTAGTATGGCGTAGGAGTTGGTACATTAATGGTCTCCTTATCTCTTTTGGGGTTATAAATGGAGTTTAGAAAACAAAGTGAGCACAAATGGATTTGACTTTTGAGTCCAGAGATCTCAAGTCCTCTCCAATAAGGCCTTTTATTACAGTGAGACTCAAATTTTGTGACCTAAAACTGATTTTGGGTCTCAAATAGTGACAAAATATGGGTATCAGGTTTTGCAACACCAATGGTGCTGAGACTTAATTTGGGTCCATCATTTTATACCTATTTAAATTATGTCTAATATTGATTAATAAGTGATGAATAATTTATAACTTCAGTATTTATGAAAATTATATCATTGATTTTATTTTAACAAAATCTTTGATATGAGATTAATATTGAATATATTTAAATTAATTTATTTTATTAAAGAATACTAAAACAAAAACACAAATTAAACAACAACATGAGTTGAGAGCGAATCACGGATGTCATCGTAAACATTTTTATAATTATACCAATACGAGAGAGTCTGTGAGATTTTAAAAAAAATTTATGAAATTTATGAAATTTTTTGGGATTTTTCTACTACTTTTTCGATATAATTTTTTTTTTTTTATAGATTTTAAAGCATTTCTATGATTTCCTTTTAAAATCAAACAGTGAGGGGCGATCTGGGCCATGGATTTCCAAGATTCAAGAATCTGGGCAGTCCGTTTATAAAAAAAAAAAACAAAAAAACAAAAACAAAATAGTCGTTGCGAATCAACCACAACTTTTGATCCGGCAATGGTACTCTAATCCTGGCCTTGTGTGTCAATGACGCGCGCGCCAAGGACTCAAGAAGGGTCACAGACTGATAGCCGACATGTGGGGCCCGCGTCGTAGGGGTGTTAGCCGAGTTTTGGACTTTCTCTCTTTTCCTCTTTTTTCTCACATGGGTGGGCCCGCTTTATTTTGGGTATTAGTATCAGTGTTACCCATTATGGGTAACATATTGGGTTTGAAGGAAAAATGGGTTGAACTTTCCAGCCCGTAGTGCGAAAATGTTACCTGTTTGTGACCCAAAATGAGTTTGGGCTCACAAATCCAGCCTTATAGTGAAGGCCTAAGAGGTAATTGAGTGGGGCCTTCGTTAGCTCCCAGTGAGTGGGGGCCTTCCACAAGCCCAGCTTGATTCCTCTAATGGGCCAAACATTGTCAGCTTAACAAGGCCCAAAGTACATATGCGCGTATAAGTACAACAAGGCTGGCTGAGCCCAAAAGGAAAATGTAACACGTTGTGGTATTAGATGAATGAGACCCCACTTTATCCATGAAATCCCACGTGGCAGAAGCCTATTGAAGCACAGCCCATCCTTGCAAAATCCAATCTATCTTCCACAAAAATCTCCATCACATTCACAGCTGACAAAACCCCGCAACCCTTTCAACCACCACAAACATACTCAAGAGAGAGTGAGTCAAAATTCAGAACCCAAAAAAATGGCAGCAAGCATTGCGACCGCATCAACCGTGATAGGCCTGGGCACTACTTCCTCGCTCTCACCAAGGAGGACTGCATGCCTCTCTTCAGGTGCGTGCGTACATGACCTCTCTCGTAACTTACGTACGCTGCTCTCTCTAAAATGCGCCTCGGTGCACCATGCACTAATGCAGTACGTGGTTCTTAATTACAGGCTTTTTGAAGCCCATTGTGACAGCTGGGAACCCTCTGGTGCAATCGCGGGCTTCTGGAGGAAGGTTCAGATGGTAAGGTTATTTTACTTGTTGAAAATAGATAAAATTCAAAATTGACCAAAAAAAAAAATTAAAATGGACTTAAATTTGTATCCAATTAATCAATAATTTGTTTAAGAAACTCATGGTGATTATTGTTAGTTACGTAGCTAATTAACTATGGTACGTTACATGCATGTGTGCATGGTGTGTGTGTGTGTGTAACACGTGTGTTGGGAATTATCAGCAACTTCCAGAGGGATTGGCTGCGTAGGGATCTGAGTGTGATTGGGTTCGGGTTGATCGGATGGTTGGCACCGTCCAGCATTCCGGCAATCGACGGTAAGAGTTTGACGGGGCTCTTCTTCGACAGCATTGGAACTGAGCTCGCTCACTTCCCCTCACCTCCCGCTCTCACTTCCCAATTTTGGTCAGTAACCTTCTTCTTTATTTTTTCATTTAAATAAATAAATTAAAATAATATTCCCACTGGTAACATACTAACAATAACTAGCTTGTAAATTCCCATTAAGATACTCGTTTTTTGATTAAAAATTCACAACTGCGGAATAAATAAACAACGAAAAGAGGCCCAATAATTTGACAAAAAAAAAAAAGGCCCAATACGGTATATGTTCTGTTTGCGTCTGAGCCCAAGATATACAGTAGCGTAGAATAAACTGAGAGAAAAAGAAAAGAAAAAAGAGGTCCCACCGAGACTTGAACTCGGGTTACTGGATTCAGAGTCCAATGTCCTGACCACTAGACCATGGGACCGCTGTTGTTGACTTTCCATTACTATTTTTATTTGTAGTATGTATGCAGATGAATTAAAGACTACAATAATTATCCCCAACAAAAAAAAAGAATTAAATAGTGGAATAATTTTCTTTTAGGTGGGAAATGAGATACAGTATGATACATTAATAACTTTGAACACCTATATATATTATTATAAATCCAAGCCTTGCCCTTTGGTGTTACAGACTATACAAAATAGAATTACCTGAGATGCTAATTTTTTTTTTAAATAAATATGACTTTTCTTACTATTAAATAAAAATGACTTGGATATGCCTTTTTTTGAACAGGTTGTGGTTGATAACTTGGCACTTGGGTCTTTTCATCACCCTTACTTTTGGCCAAATTGGCTTCAAGGGAAGGACTGAGGATTACTTTTGAATTTGATCCCTTTAAGGTTATGCAAAATCTATGTTTAATGTTCACTTGTCTAAATTTCTTTTCCTTTCTTGTCCCGCTAAAATTGTTTAACTTTATTCTCTTGCATTATTATGTACTATTTATGTAAATAAATATGGTATTTAGCTTTTATTTTTTTCTATAACATCTCCCCATAAAAGATGGTCGTAACATCATCACGTAGGGATGGGCAAATGATGGGCCAAACATTATTAGCATTGCCATATTAGATTTTGGGCCTTCAATGGATGAAGTAAACTATAGTCAAATTTAATTCAATAAAAAATTATGATATATTTGATACAATGTCAAATTAGAGTAAACTGGGCCCACTTATTAGTCAATGAATAAAAAAAGGCGGAGGCTATTCCGACTCTCCATTGCTGAGTTGATCACCCTAATATATTTTGGATAAATTTTTCTTATTTTACCCTTTCTTGCAAACAATTATGAAATTACCCAAACTCATTCAATAACATGCCACCGAATATATACTAAAGAGTTCGGCAGCTTATGGCCAAATATAATGACAATATTCGACAAAATACTGTCGAATGTTTTTTTTATTTCCATTCGGTGATTACTTATCGAAAACTCTGTTAATATTCGACAGTTAGGTGCCTAATAATCATAAACATTTCGACAGACAAGTGTCGAATGATCCGACGAATAAAATTAGTATTTTTTTATTTAAGGGTAAAATTAAAATTTAAAAATAGGGTAGTTAACTTAGCAATTTAGGGTGATCGGAATAACCTGGGCCATAAAAAAAAGGGTTTTTTTTTTTTAAAGTCAATTTCATAAAATAGACTATTTTTAAGACCCAACCGCTACAGTGAAATATTATAGCGACCCACTTAAACAGGCCAACAGTAACGGTGTTACTGTAGCAGCGCACTGTAGCGCTACAGTAACTTTTGTTTTGCCATTTTTCCCACCTTAAAAAAAAAAGCCAACAGTGACAATTATTATTTATTGTCACCAAGGTGTTAAATTTTGTCGAAAATTTCGATTTTTTGGGGTGTCAAAATCGAAACTTATATTTGTTAAATTTTCGGGATAATTTCGTCGAAATTATCGAAATTTCACCGAAATCCTCGGCAGCCAGATCTGGTTTTGGGTTTTTGGAGAAATGGAGCGGTGGCAAGGGCAGCAGGGGGAGATCGAGGGAGAAAGAGGCGATGGCAGGGGCGACGGCAGGGGGGGGACGACAAGGGAGGCGACCAGTGGCGACGGCAGGGGAGAGAGAGAGAGAGAGAGAGAGAGAGAGNGAGAGAGAGAGAGAGAGAGAGAGAGAGAGAGAGAGAGAGAGTAACTAGAGACTCGGGGGAGAAGAAAGGAAAGGAAAGGAAGGAAAAAAAAAAAGGAAAGGAAGGAAAGAAAAAAGAAGAAAAAAAAAAGGAAAAAAAGAAAAAAAATTAAAAAGAGAAGAAAATTAAAATGTTTAGGATTGATTGGGCTTTGGGCAATTGTAAAGAAAAAAAAATGGTTTGGGGTTTCGTTTGATTATTTTTGAGTTTCGTTTAGTTGTTTTAAATCCTAAACTGGTAAACTATAATATATTTTTGGGTTAATTTCATTTCAGTACCTCAAGTTTGTTTCAGATTTCAATTTAATAGCTCATGTTTAAAATCTTGCAATGTCATACTTTATCTTTCAAATTTGTTGCAATGTCATACCTCCGTTAGTATGACTGTTAAAAGATCTCTTCAATGCTGATGTGGAACTTACGTGGCACTCCCACAATGCTGACTGAATACCACGTGGTCTGATAACATGACACATTATGCCACATGACATAAAAAATAATTTCAAATCTAAAAATTGAAAGAAAAAAAATTAATAATTACATGCCATGTTTTTTTATTTTTAATTATTTTTAAGTCATGTGGCATGACGTGACCTGTTATCAGACCACGTGACATCCAGTCATAATTGTGGGAGTGTCATGTAAGTGTCACATCAGCATTTAAGAGAGTCATACTGAAGGAGGTATGTCATTGCAACAAATTAGAAAGATAAGGTATGACATTGCAAAATTTTAAACATGGGGTACTAAATTGAAATTTAAAGCAAACTTGAGGTATTGAATTAAAATTAACCCTATATTTTTATATAAAAAATAATTTAAAATACCCTAAAAGACCTAAACCCTAATATCATATACTATATTCTAAACAATATAAAATATATAGTATTTAGTGTACAGATTATAAAGTATAAATAATATACTAATTTTATTTATTCATTATACTAATTTTATTTAACAGTATTTGTCTCCATCGTGTATTATATTTATCTTACATCACATGAAACCTATTATATAATTTGGTTTCTTCAATATTTTTTTTATTAATTTAGTAGATAATATGTTAAATAAACATATGATAAAATTTCATTCAAAATTTCCGTATTTTTATAGCAATTTCCGTCATTTCCGTTTAATTTTTGTCAACATTTAAAAATCTTCGAAATTTTCATCGAAACTCGATATTTTATTCCTTGATTGTCACTATCAAACAGTAGCTATTTTCAATTTTTTACTGTGCAAAAAAACTCAGAAACAAGGCAACTTATACAAATCATAGCCCCTTACATATACAAATATACAATCATAGCCTCACTTACATATTGTTACTGCTTGTCAATAATAACTATAGCCCCCACTTATATATATTGTTACTGATAAGGAGTAACAACCATAGTCCCCACTTACGTATTGTTACTAAAAAACAGTAACAATCATAGCCCTCACTTATATATTGTTACTGATAAGTAATAACAATCATAGCCCACATAAATATTGTTATTGACAAGCATTAACAACTATAGCCTCACTTACATATTGTTACTGACATGAAGTAACAATCATAGCCTCACTTATATATTGTTACTGTTTGTCAATAAGAATCATAGCCTCACTTACATATTGTTACTATCAGTAACAATCATAACTCCACTTACAATCATAGCCCCACTTACAATGATAGCCTCACTAACATATTGCTACTATTTGTTAGTACCAATTATAACCTTACTTACATATTATTATAGTCTCACTTATATATTGTTACAAAACAAAACAAATAAACAATTGATTAATTAGATCATTTTGCTATCAAATTGATTAATCAAATCCTATCAAATAGTAACATTTATTGTTAAATATTACTATCAAATAGTAACATTTGTTGTTTAATATTACTATCGAATAGTAACAATTACCTATTAGTCTGACAGTAACAATCACCTGTGTCGATCATGTATTATTATTGTTTGATAGTAACAATAATAATAAATTACTCACAGGAATCTTTATCACATTCTTTTTTTCCATCCCAGAGGATTATAGACAACAATAACCTAAAGGTCTAGCCCGGCCCAAATTTTTCGAATTCGGACCGGGCTCAGGTTTGAATTATAGAAGCCCAATAGGGCTTTCAGGCCGGGCCGGGCTTAGGCTTTAATACACAAGCCCAAGGCCCGCCCATCGGGCTTTGGCTTGCGGGCTTGGAGGGCCAAGCCGGGCTAGGCCCGAACGGGCTGCCCAAAATGGGTCCAAAGCCTATTTAGATACATATATATCTTCAAAAAAAAAAATATAGGATTTTGGCTATGTTGTGATTTGAACATGAGACCTCACATAACAAACTTTAACTCTCAACCAACTAAGCTGACTAGTTTATTTGTCAAATTTGTGAATCATAACATATTTAATAGCTCTTTCGTTTGTTTATTTCAATAAATTATTAATATGCTTATTAAGTTATTATATAATACTATTATGTTAGTAATAGTGTAATACCATAAATAATAAACTTTTAAAATTATATAGAACATTACAACTATAATAAAACATAAATGTACATATGTTTTATTATATATTTTATTACATATTTTTATAAACAAACGATGCAATTGTGTTGTCAACGATCCGAACCGTTCAAATTTTAGTTCCTCACTCAAAGATAATTCGTGCAAAAAATTAGCTCAATTGAAGATGTAAAAGTGACATAATAGTGGTTGAATTAATGAACGATCGTGGTTTTTCTAATGATGATCGAATGGGTAGATGAATTTCGATTTAGCCAATTTTTTGTACGGATGATCTTTGACTATAAACATAGAAAATGAACGGGTCAGATTGTTGAAATCACATTGTGTTCTTCATAATTATGGAAACAACAAGGTTTCAATGAGAAAGTTATTAGAATTATACTCTTCAAGTGTATTTATATGTAGAAGCTCGCATATCGATCGTGTTTTCAACGATCTGAACCGTTCAAGTTTTAGTTCCTCACTCAAAGAGAATTTTTGTAAAAAATTAGCTTAATTGAAGATGTAAAAGTGACGTAACGGTGGTCAAATTAATAAACGATCGTGGTTTTTCTAATGATAATCGAATGGATAGATGAATTCCGATTTAGCCGATTTTTTGTAAGGATGATCTTTGACTATGAAAATAGAAAGTGAACGGTTCAGATCGTTGAATTAATGAATTCACGATCGTGGTTTAATAACTTTAATTATAGTTGTATTATAAAAGTTGTATGTACACATATAAATTTATGTTTTATTATAGTTGTAATGTTATATATAATTTTAAAAGTTTATTACTTTATTATTTATGATATTACATAGTTTATACTATTACTATTTACTAACATTATAGTATTATATAATAACTTAATAAGTATATTAATAATTTATTAGAGTAAACAAACGAAAAACCTATTAAATATGTTATGGTTCCCAAATTGGGCTTTGGGCGGGCCTAAACCGGCCGGGCTTTGAGCGGCCCATGGACTTCAAGGGGATGGCCCAAGCCCAACTTAAGAGACTTTCGGGCCGGGCCGGCCCAAATTTCGGGCAAAATTGGGCTTGGGGTCTAATGGGCCGGGCATGCTTCGGGTGGGCTTCGGGCCTTGGGCTTTTTAGTAAGGCCTACAATAACCTACAAAATTTAATACATTAGCAAATAATTCTACTTCTTAGTCAACACATAAACATGGCAGAGATTAAATGTCATCATCAAATATAATCAACCACAACCAAAACAAAACTCCAATGAAAATTCAAGACCTCCAAATAAGATATATTCATGATCCCCTAAAAATTTCAAAATCACAATTCCTTAAAATTGAGAAGCAATAATTGTCACTGTATGATAGTAACTATCATCCCAGAGAGTTACTACTCAACAGTAACAATCACCTTTCAAGTAAAAGAATAAGAATTCAACTATTAACTGTACATTCTTCACAATAGTAAAAAAAAAGTGAGATAAGTTAATTATTCACAAATGAATATTGTAAATATTCATAGAAGTATGAAATCCACCTACATAAGTTCTTGATTGTCACACTCATACTATTCTTCTATATGATCTACCAAACCAAGCTCCTTATCAGAAAGATCTACAGCTAATTCCCTGCAACCCACTACTCATAATTAAATATAGAAAATATAGAATGTTTTTTTTACTAATCATGTGGGCCAATTTACGATTACACTAAGTTAACTTAATTATATCAACCATTCATGCATTCTGTGCTCCAGACCAAATCTCCTATTCTAGCTTTGCTGTACAACGAACCTGCCAATGGGCCAAGTATGAATAACATTGAGAGTTAAATTGTAGCTAAATTGGAGAGCATATAGAAATAAACTATGAAACACTTAACTTAAAATCAGTATGATTGTTACTGCTTAAAAATCATAGTTCGATTTTAGTTTTTTGAGAGCATATAGTAATAAACTATGAAACACTTAAATTGTAAGTTAAGCAGGGAAAAAAAAAAAAAAAAAACCTGCACTAACATAGCTCCAAGGATTAACCTCATCACATGCATGCTTTAGGCCCCATTTTTAAAATATGCAGATTTCTATCGGTCTTGGTGTTGGTTTTTAGTTGTAACCACTTATAGAGATTTCACTACCCATACATGCCAATCCATCTACCAAGGAAATAAATGAATTTTTTTTTGGTAAACTGGTGGTCTTAGGCCCAAAACAGATAACAACCACAAAAACTAGCTAACTAATATATGATATATTGTATCTGCGTGTGCTTCTTTGTTGCTTGATGACTATATTGGACGTTCTAAATATATTAGTTAATACAACAAAATACAATATATCATACTTGCTATCTAGCATATCATATATTAGTTTTTCATTTAGTACTTTTAATTACTTTATCTAAATATATGCATCAACAAACTTCAAATCCCCTCCACAACTCCACTAGATCAAAAGAATTACTTTATCCAAATGCAATTTAAATAAAATAGACTTTGCAACTTGTTCCTGGGATCTCTGAGAGAACCCAAGAGAGCATTTCTTCCTCTTTTGATTCCTAACATGGCTCAGGTGAAAAAAGTTAATGGCTCCTAGAACAACCGTGTTAGTCCACTACAATCTACAACTAGACTTGAAAAGCATTAGCTAGAGAATTTCGAACCTCAAATTTCTGTACCAGAAAATATACAGCAATAGAGCAGCCTTTCAATATAACTAAAGAACGAACTTCTTCCGCCGTTGATTCGCCGTTGTGGCTGGGTGGATGGCCGATCGGAGGGTACCGTCGTATTCAGAATGACAAGAGAAACAAAACTCGATAGCTCTGGTGCCTTGTTGTGGTCGAAAGAAGCAGATCGCCGCTAGAGTTGACTCTCGATTTTCGTGTCGTTCTGTCGCCGTTGGTGACTGAATGGATGATCAGAGGCCATGGGAAGGAAGAGAAGGAATAGGCGAGCATGGGGAGGTGGGTCTCGCCGCCATTCATGGCTGGACGGCGATGCATCGAGGAGAGTGAGTGACAGTGAAGAGAGACAAGAGAGAAAAGGGTGCTAAGTTTGAAATGAGAGAAATGAGAGAGAGAGTGGAAGACAGACAGAGAAAGAAAAAGAGAGGAAAAAAAAAGGACTGATTTGGTATAAACTGGCCTCCTTCAAACACAAAAAAATGACGCGGGTCTTAAAAGTAGTATAAGTCTAAAATTGGACTTTATAATCATTTATTTTTTAAAAAATCTAACATCTTCACTATTTTATAAATTCTAGTAAAGTAGCTTTTACCATAACAATAAATAATATTTACTTTAACTATTTGCCTCAAACTTATCATGGGGTAGCAAATAAAAAAATGTCAGGTTTTTGACAAAGGATTTATGTTTGTTCTTTAACATTTCTCGAATGTAAGATTTAGCTATTCAAAAACAGGCCAAGCATAATGGACCGGTTTGAGCCCAAACATATTTTTTTGGACACGGGTTGGCTCGTCCGAATATTAGGGGCAAGCCTAGACATGCCCATTTGTCCAAGGAATGGACCATGCTTTTTTTGTCATGAACTTGACTCCTTGGCAAGTAATAATGAAGTTCTATGTTACCATATTTTGGGTTTAGTTATATCTTTTGTTTATATTTGTACTAGCATTTTGGCAAGCACAAGTGCACGCTAAGAGCATGTACAATGACATGACTAAATGTTATGCTATATGTTAAATATAGTAGAATTGATAAAAATACTCACTACAATGACATAGCTAAATTTAACATTTGTTATACTATTGTTAAATTTTTTATTATATATAGCACAAAATTTAGCAATTGTTATTGAGAAACTCAAGAAAAAAGTGGGCCCACCAACTGAAAAATATGGGTAAAGAAAGAATAAAAAAACCAAGTGAAAGAGAAGTGATTGGTTGACAAAGTGATGGGTCTCACGGAGAGAGAGGGGAAATAGTATTCACGTGGGAAAGGAAAAGTTCACAGCAAAAGGCATGAATAATTGAAGATGGGGCAGCTATCATGGCTTGATTGGCCATGTATTAAAATGTTGGAATGTTAATTTGTTAATTTGACTTTAAAATGAAAAATAATAAAATATTAATTTGGGTATTAAAATAATAATATTTCAATATATTTAATATTAGGCTCATATTAAAGATCTTATTAAAATATTTACAATGATATAATTATTAAAATAATTTAATATATTATATTTAATTTATAAGGATATATATGAATATATTAAAAATATAAACATACTAACATATAACTACAGCTTTTTTGCCATTGTAGCAAAAAGTACAAAAACTATTGCTAAATGCTAAAAGTCATGCTAAATATTGCATATAGCAAAAAGCCATTGTACATGCTCTAAGAGGCTTTCATTGCACATATAAATATATTTTTTCACCATATAATATATATTTATATAAAAAAAATAAGAAGAAATAAAAAAGTTCAAAGAAAAAAGAAGTCAAAAAGTAAATACTTTATAATAACTGCCTAGTACGTTGTTTTGTTGTGTTGGTAAGTGTGGGAGAAAATATTCCACGGCATGTGAACCAATAATTAAACGAATTCATTTGGGGCCGAATTAGTTAGTGAAAATCCATTTAAGGTTGGGTTTGAAGTAAAGCCCATCTTGTTAGCAAAGCTCAGAGTGTGGTTTGACCACGTGATTGAATGAAATGTAAACATGGGCGTGAGAAGCAAGTAACTCAACATAAACATTGGGATGAAAGACACGTGGAAGGAGTTACTTGCGCGTCACTCCGTAAACTTTATCCTCAAGAAATCATTGACTATAATTATATAACCAAAGTCATTGAGAAAGGTACGCAATCCAGAATCCTGAACAGACGATAACTCGAACGAACACTGACTTGAGCATCAAAGTATTTTTTGCAGGTACCTCACCCACCGTTCAAGACCGACTCAAGATCAAACAACAAGTGCAAACCCAGTCTACGCCGATCCCGATTTCGATTCCCAAGGTTCATATCACTTGTAGGCTAAATTATCTTCTTTGAAGATTTTAGGTCCAACAGCAAAGAATAGTCTTTTTAGTGGTTACTTTAGGAACATTTTTTTTAGTTAGTCACCGACTAGCTTGTAGTCTAGTAGTACTTCTCTTCCTAATATTAGAAGAGGTTTCAAATTCAATTCTCCCTTCCCAAAGTTCAAAAAGAAATTTTTTAATTATTTGTGTAGTATTTTATTCATTGTTGATAAAATTGTTTTTTTTTTTTTTTTAACAATGTTCTTAAAGTTTAAACAAGTAGTTGGTCTTCTAGCTTTACATATATAAATAATTTAATTTATTATTTCAAACAAGCAAAGCCTATGGTGTTCAATGACAATAGGATAGTGTGAGAACTTTATGGATCCTAAGTTCAAATCTTATTATTTTGTATAAAAAACAAAATTTTTAATTAAAAAAAAAACTGCCAAAATGGCCAAACAACCTTGCATTTAGTAAGGCCGAAGAGACTCGACTGAGTGACCCACCCATAGACCCAAAGATTCTTATCCCTTGGGTAAGGCCTAGGCCTAAACTATTTGTGGAAGGCCCAACTCAGCTCGATCCATCCAACCTTTAGTGCCAAAATGGCCCCAGACCAGATCGGGCTTGGGCTGGGCCATGTCGACCCATTTTACAAGCCTGATAAAATGGATGGCTTGAACCAACTATAGGCATGGCAGTTGTTGATCTCCCTTACCCCCAAATAAAAAAAACAAAAAAAAAAACAATTATAGGCATGAAGAATTTGCATGGACTTAAAGGTTTTTTTGTTAAATTCTTAAAGAGGATGAATAAGGTATCGAGTCATAAGGTCTAGTTGTCAAGCAATTTAAAAGATTAAATTCCAAACTGTCAAGCTCCTGAAAAAGGGTAGCAACAATGCCACACCTCCAAGGAGAAGCAAGATTGAAGGGAAATAAAATTGGGACTAGTCTTACTAATACCCTAATCACAACCTTGGACATTCTAGGGATTTTTCTTTTGTGGAAATTAACAATCGAGTGAATTGATGGGCTTCATCTATAATGCAAAGCTGCACTTTGATAAATTTGATAGGCCATTGGATATTATTCCTCCTAGCTTAGGTGGAATATTTTAGTAGGAGGGCTGGTTATTTTTTGGGTTGTCCTAGTTAGTGTTTTCTTTTTCAAGAGAAAACAAATTAAGAAGGAAATATATTTTCAATATTGCAGTTACCAAAAAAGAAAGGATTAAATTTTTAATTGGCCAAAAAAAAAAGGATTAAATTTTTAAGACAGCTCAGATTTAGGTGCATGTTACACATATAGCAGGAGAGCAGTGAGAAAAGTAGGAAGGCCACATTTCTCTGTTCTGTCTTCCCCTGCTCTTAAAAAGCTTTGAAGTGCCTGCAATATATAGCACAAGGTTCTGTCTCTGTGAACTCTCTGAAATTGAAAACCAAAAGGTCCAAGTTTGGGAAAAATCTTCATCACAGATTCAAATGGGTAGGAAGCCAATCCGTTCACCAAAGAACCAAACATTTCTCAAGGTCCTAAATGGTGACTTCTCTGAGTTTCTGGTAACATCCTGCCCTCTTTTTCACTTTAATTTAAAGATCAATTACTACTGTCATCTGTGACATATATATTTTCTACATGACCTTACCCCTTCCCTATCTGCTCAATGAGTCAATGGCTAGTAGCCTAGTATGACACAATTATTTGATGAGTTCCCAAAAATTAAATTGAATTATTTCCAAGTACTGTGTGATTATTTACTATATATTAATTAATATTATGATGTCCTACAGTTCTGTTTATTAAATATTAATTTTGGCTAGGCCAGCCGTTGTATTAATATAAAAATTATTATATGTAACGGTCACATACATGTAGATCGTAACGGTTTCAACGGTCACATGTAGACCTTCACGATTACAACGATCACATGTAACGGTCACAACGGTCCCGTACATGTACATCGTAACGATCACATATAAATGTAACGGTCACAACGGTCACATGTAGATTGACCTCCTCTCGCAACATGTATGTGAGACTAACATGCATGGGAGGTCACATGTACGTTCACACGCACAAGAATTCCTATGTAAGACTTGCTTAATTTTATGTATTATGTTTATTTAAGAATCTATTAAATTTTGTAGGGTATACCATCTGCATTTGTCAAGAACTTCAATGGAAAATCACTTGGAAAATGTTCTCTTAGAGGCCCCAATGGAACATGGAATGTGGAATTGGAAAGAAGAGAGAATGGCTTGTTCTTCCATGAACATGGATGGCAAGGTTTTGTGAAGGATCACGTGTTAGAGGAAGGGGATTTTTTGGTTTTCAGTTATGACGGAGAATCAAACTTTAATGTCACAGTCTATGATACAACATTCTGCGAGAAGGATGTAGAAGCAACCAAGACGAGAAGTACTGACAGTCCTATTTCCTTGGCGAACAAAGGAAAACAAGCTCGAGTAGAATTTGAAATTGTTGACTTTCAAACTGAAAATGACAACGAAAACTCTGAAAGCGAAATGACCATTGCTGATAAAACAAGTTGTGAGTTATAATACTTTATTTTAGTTAACTTCTCTACATGCTCTTTAGTACTTGTTTTACTCTTTTTCTTCTTAAATTGTGTCTCAATTTGGCACAATGTAGGCAAAGGTAAGCAAGCTCGAGTTGACTCTGAAACTCAAAGCGACAACAAAGATAGTGAAAATGAAACTATTATTGCTGACAAAACAAGCCGTAAGTTATAGTTCTCTATTTTAGTTAACTTCTCTACATGCTCTCTAGCAACTTGTTTGACTCTGTCTAATTAAATTGTGTCTTTATTTGGCACTATGTAGGCGAAGAAGAAGGACACGCGAAGGGTTATGTTGAAGAAATATCAACCGGATGCATTGTGTTCAAATCGGAGAATTCATGTTTTATGAAAACTTTTAAGAATCATTTACAATACCGTATGGTGAGTACTAATTTGTCATCCAATTCATAAGCCAACTATACATGTTTTCTAAACCTTTCCGTCTTGCAAGACGATAACTTTAGAATACCATTTCAATGACTAAACAATATGTGACTTGTTTAGGTCTGAGTACATAATCTATGAGGCATTCAAGTGAAAATACTTCTAGCATGAATCTCCTTTTTTTGTTTTATGTTTTTGGTCAATTTCCATGCTCATTTTATCTTACTCAACACCTAACATTATGAATTTTTTTTCCCCATAATATGAATGATGTTTCAAACTGCAGATGATTCCAGGGAAAATAGCCGTAGATGAAGGTCATATGAGTAAGAAGAGTGCAATACTTGAAGATCCATCTGGTAGGCAATGGATTGTTAAACTTATAAGCGGTGGTCCTAATCGCTTGCTCATGACAAGAGGTTGGACACAATGCTGTAAAACGAACCAGATTTCACCTGGGGACACCATCATTTTTGAGTGTGTCAAGCAAGGTGTAATTAAACTTCACATTTTCAAAGCAGGAGACAAGAGGTGTCCTGTGGGACTTGTTGCTGCCCCCTGATCTGCAAAAGTAAAGCCAGTTGACTCCTTGCAAATTTCTTTTCAGAAATATGTTGTGATTGCTATATTTGACTCCTTGCAATTTTCTTTTTAGAAAACTGTTGTGATTGCTATATTTTTCTTATCCATTTTGGGTAAAGAATAATCTTTGAATTTGAGAATATTTTTTATTCCCCCAATAACTCTTCTATTTCTGTTCAGAACCTATGAAATATTTTCTGACTCTTCTGTGGTAGCTTTTCAGTTATGTGATTCAGATTCACACTTGAGTTTGTATTATGTATTCGCTCACCTTCCAAATAAAACAAATCAAATGTTACAATTAGCAAAGAAAACAAATATTGTTTAAAAGTAAGGGATAAAAATTCAAATGTATGAAAGACTTTTCATGCATTTTTCAAATGTATGTTACAGTTCTGTGCTTGATGTCTTCGAAAGACTTTCTCCTTGGCTAGTAGCATCCCATAAAAAAATTTCAGTATTATCATTCATTTATATTATATGGATATTCGCATTAGACATATATAATATCTATATTCATATGTCCTTTTTCGATACCTTCATATGCATATTCTCGATAGTTTTATTTATTTTTTTTTCTCGATACCTTCATATGCATATTCTCTACATATGATACCCATACTAACTGACTAGGATTGTGAATGAAGTGCTTTCTTCTTGACTAGGATTAGTGAGGAGTTCTGTCTTTTTGGATTTTTTGTGTGACACAATGAAAATCTAAGGGATTTAAGCGAAACCCTAAAAGTAACAGATTCTGGAGTCCACCAGAAAGATTGAGAGAAAACCCTCATTTTTTAATATTGATAAATTTAATAATAAAATCCTTCAAGAAATTGTAAAACTGCTTAAATATGTTTAGGAAAACCCTAGGGTGCTAACAACCTCATAACTAAAGCCCACAGACATTAGGAAACCCAAATAAAATAGAAACAAAAATTAATAAAATGTTTGAAATACTGTTTTGAGACCCCAAATGAAGAAATTTGGCCAAAAACTGAATGGGCTCATAGTTTACTATGAGTCTTGTAGATCTTGTCGTTTCCCTTAAAATAAATATATTATAAGCCTAATTCTGACACCAAAATATTTTTTCCTGCCTTTTATGTCGCCATATTAACTGTATTAAAAATACTCTAAAATTAACTAATTAGTAAGTTAATACAAAAATAACCACCCTGTTGGGCCCACTGCACAATGTAATTTCAAAATCCGAATCATTTATTTTTTAGACACTACTTCAAAAATCATTCCTGTAAAAAATCTCTAAAATCAGAATTCATTTAGTCATTTGATTATAATAACAACTATTTCGATGCTTTTATCAATAATACTGATAGTGTATTTATTTGATTTCAATTAGATGACTACATAATTTTTTATTTAGTTAATTTTTTACAATGATGATCTTTGAAGTAAGACCTAAATAATTGATGGTTCAGATTATGAAATTAGTGATGTGGTGGGCCCAAAAGCATGGTTAGTTTCGTATTAATTTGCTAACTGGATAGATTTAGAGCACTCCTCTTAACTGTATATGATTTGTTGTTGTTTATTTCGTGTGTTCTTGCTAATTTCCAGCCGCGTTTCTTTTCCTGATTTTATTTTTCTTAAATAGAATCCTAACTCGTCCTACATCATTGTGAGGTGTTTTATTGGTATAAGTGAGTAAAAGTATTTATTGAGGACAAGTATGGAAACTAAGATTAAAAGGCTAATATCAAAGAAGGAAATTTAAAGATCCAGATGGTCTTGCACGTTTTCCTTTCTTGGTTTTGGATTGTGTTTTTCTGTCACCATGGTCGGAAACTGTATATCGACCATTTGTTTTCTACATGTCCTTTTAGTCTGATGAGTTCTCTTGCCTAATTGAAAATATTTCAGAGTGTTCTGTTGGATGTATTTGGGAACATGGGAATGAAGTTATTTTCAAATATGTGAGGCCAAATCCATTTACGGATATTTTGATAGCAACTAATTAGGCACTTGTTTGTTGTTTTTTTCATAAATGCATATGCAACCAGTTCAGTGTCCAAGAGCTTAAACTATCTCATTTCTTGGGTTCCCCCTAAGTTGTGATGGATCAATGTCGAAGAGGTGGTACGAGGATAGATTATCTTAGAGGTTGTCATAGTTAATGTTATTTTTTTCTCAGTAAAAACAAAGAAGGAAATATATTTTCAATACAATAGTTACCAAAAAAGACGGCTCAATTTTAAGTGCATGACATAGGTAGGTGGTAGCAGAGGAATGAGAAAAGCAGGAAGGGGTGTTTCTCTGTTCTGTTTTCTCCTGCCCTAAAATTTACTTCCAAAATCAGTCACACAGTCTAGAGAGCAGTTGTTCCTAAACTGCTTTGAAGCATCTGCCTCCAATATAATATAGCACAAGGTTTTGTCCCTGTGAATGTTTACTTTAAAACTCAAAACCAGAAGGTCTTGCAAGCTTGGAAAACTCTTGATACAGCAGATTCAAATGGGTAGGAAGCCAATTCAGCGTTAACCAAAGAAACAGACATTTTTCAAGGTCCTACATGATGACTTCTCCAAGTCCTCTCAGCATCTGGTAACATCCTGGCTCCTGCCCTCTTTTTTACTTTTTTTTTTTTTTTTTTTTTTTTTTTTTCTTTTCAAGATCAGTTACTACAGTCTGGTATGCATGCTTGTGACATCTATATTTGCTCAATGAGTCAATGACTAGTATAGCACAATTTTTTTATGAGTTTCCAAGGATTTGGTTGAATTATTTCCAAAGTACTGTTTTATCATTGTTTACATATTAATTAATATTAGGATGTCATAGCATTTTCAATTCTGTTCATTAAGATTTTATGGCTAGGCTAGACCTTATATTAATACAAAAATTATTTTCGGTAACAATCACAACGGCAAGTCACATGCACTTAACGATCATAATAGTCTCCTTCTCCTCAAGGCTTTCTCTGAAATTTTAGGGGCTTGTGCGAATTAATATTAAAAATGGAGAGTTTTTAAGAGTCTAACATGGAAGAAAAAAATATAAAATCACATATCAGTATCATAAAGCTAATTTTATTTAACAGATTCGATCAGCCACGGACGTTCGAACATGCAAACGTGTCATCAAGCGCTTGGCAATGATTTTTTAAAACAAGCGAGCGCTTCTTCCCCCGCTGAATTTTGAGGGTATTTCTCAATGGTTTTACCTCATCTCCTCCTAGGGTATAAAATGAGTTTGGTGGAGACATCATGTTAGGATTTAGCTCTAGGATTTTGAGTTCTAAACCATAACATAAACGCCGACAAACCAGTGCAGAGCCCTTGGTGTTGCAAAAGTTTACACTATCGAACGCTCGGTTTTAGGTGCGAATGTTCGCACCTTATATAAACGCTCGGCGTTAGGTGCCACTCAAATGTTTATTTGTCTTCCTTTACAACTTATAATTATTCTCTGTGTCTCACTTTACCTTTCTTCGTCCATTCCGTCATTTAAACCATAAAAAATGTTGATGTGGCAGAGACATATTTTCCTCTCTTCATTCAATTTCGTCTACTTGGACAAAAAAAATCTACTAAAGTTTCTTATATTTTATAAAATATTAAATTTAATTACAATAATTAAAAACTAAAAATATGAGAATTTTTTTTGGGGTGGGAGAGGGGAGGGAGGAAGGAGATAGGTTTTGTTTTTTTTTTTTTTTTAAAGTTTTAGAGTATTATATTTTTAATAAATTTTTTTACACTTGGCAACTTACATAAGAAAAAAAAGGCCTACAATGGCCATGTAGGTGCCACATCACCAATCTTTAGGGTTTAGACTTTAGGAGAATTTTTTATTTATTTTTTTGTCCAAGTGGACGAAATGACAAGAATCCTCTTGCCACATCAGCATTTTTAACGGTTTGAACCATGGAATGGACTGAGAAAGGCAAAGTGAAACACGGGGCATAGTTGTAGGCAGTAAAATGAGACAAATAAACATCTGAGTGGTAAAATGAGAATCAACTCAAACTTTGGGCGGTAAAAACACAATTAAGCCTTATATAAATCATCACATGGAAGGGATTTCATTTTTGTATGGAAAATAATACTCTAAAATGGACAATCCTATGCGCAGCCAATGATTTGCTAAGTGCACCCAATGTTTAACAAAAAAATTTCAAAATATGAACTTTTCCTTGTTACCTACAATGCATAAAGAATTAAAGAAAAAAAGAATAAAATAAAATTAAAAAGAAGTGATAGGATCAAGCTCACTTTACCCAGTTGCTCAGTCACACCCACAGTTTTTCATAAAGCTTTTAAAGACACCATCGATGAACAACCTCTTTGAAATTGATCCAAGTCTTCTTTAAGCAGCTTCTTCAAATTCAGACAAACGAAGAAAGAAACAAACTCACTCTGTAATCAGGTCTCTAACAAATTAATGATGAAAGAAACCTTGGTTGGGCCCGCTTGCTTAACCATGGTTCTTATTTAACCTTGCTCCGTACATAACTTGGCTTGAGCCTCGAGCCTTGAGTTGCTTGAGAACTAAGAAGGTGTCGCACTTGGTTATGGGTTTTTTTTTTTTTTTGGTTATGGGTTTTAGATGAACTGATAAAGGAATTTCCTTGAGAATTTCTTGCTCATAAATTGAATAAAAACTTGAAAAAAAGATAGTGCTTAATTGCTTATATTGTTATGCATATACACCCTTAAATTTCTCATACATGTCCCATACTCACGACAGTTTCATCCAATTTTAATTTCTTAAAAATTTCTCACTATACACCGCCACACATTTCAAAAGTATCATTGCTATACTAGGGGGAAAAAAAACAAGAACAAACCCAAAAGACCCAATCCTATCCCCTTGCAGCTAACCTTCGGACCTTGCCTTGGCCTCCTACCACCCCGACACCATCATCATCATTGTGTCTCCTCCTCTCTCTCTCCTTCTCTTTCTCTTTCTTCGTCCTCTCACTTCGCACCCCCTGCTGAACAAAAAGGGAGGTCGTCAAGGTCAAATAAGAGGTTAGTAGGCCAGCAAGGTCGCCAGCATCCCTTTATGTACGAAAAGGGGCATAAAGTGAGAGGAAGAAGGAAAGAGAAATAGAGAGGGAAAGAAAGAGAGATAGAAAGAGAGAGGGAGAGAGGGGGGAGGATCCATTTTGGAGGTCACCGTCGTCACAAGGACAACATCGACGATGGGGAAAAATTATAGCGTATAACTGATATAGCACCACGTGGTATAACTAATCTAACGTGTACGGGTATTATTGGATGATGTGTTTATATTAGTAGGGTATAGTATTAATAACATTCACTCATATTATAACAAATAGATTAGTTATACCACATGTCAATATAGCGGTTATACAGAATAATTTCTCGACGATGTGATGGGGTGGGTTGTGCAATTCATTTTTTGAAAATTTGTGTCCTTTATGGTCTTTCTATATTGGGTTAGACTTGTCATTTCACAAATGGTCCTTCAAATTTCACCTAAATATCAATTTGGTCCTTAAAGTGTATTTTCACTCAATGTGGTCCTCCATTTTTACTATCGCACATCAATATTATCCTTCCGTTGTATTTCGTCTGAATTTTCGTAAAAAAATGTCATGTGTAGTGCAAGTGAGCCTTTTTCAAGGGCAAAATGGTCATCACACATCTCATAACTACTCAAAAAGACCCTATAAATTTTATGTCATTAATTAATTACCCTTAGAAAAATACTAAAAAGATAAAAAAATAATAATTAAAAAATAAAAAAAGAAAAAAGAAAAATCATCCCCCATGTGACCATTTTTTATGGCAATTCAGATGGAATTGAACGGAAGGATAACATTGATGTGCAGTGGTAAATATGGAGGACCATATTGAGTGAAAATGCACTTTAAGGACAAAATTCATATTTTGGTCAAATTTGAGGGACCATTTGTCATAAAAAAAAAAGCTTTCACAAATTAAAAAGAAAGGGGTATGAAGTAAGAAGAAAATGGGGGTGTAAACAGCAGCCATGCATCAAAATAAATGGTGAAAAAACAATGATAATGTGATTGAGGAAAATGAAGAAAAGAAATTGAAAGGAGGAAAATGGTCATTATATAATTAGAGAGTTATTTCTTTTTATGGTTTTGTTAGTTTATAATCAAATAGGTTTTTGTTGTATAAGTGATGCATAAGTAACAATTTTGGTTTAAAATAAAGAAAATTATATTTATGTTATTAAATCACATGGTATATGGATCACCTCGAACACAACATAATTATAAATGGGTTAGGTTAGGAATGAGTCATTTGACATGATTAATTAAATGGGTTGTGTTAGGGTTGACTAATATTTAACATAAACACGAAATGACACGATACAAACGCGAATATGAACACAACTAGTTTTTTTTTTTTATGGTTTTGTTAATACTATGATTAAATAGGTTTTTGTTCTATAAGTAATGTATAAGTGATATTTTTAGTTTAAAAGAAAGAAAATTATGTTTATATTTCTAAATCACATGATATATGGGCAACCCGAAAACGACACGATTAAAAACGAGTTGGATTAGGGCTAGTGTCCATTTGACACAATTAATTAAATGGGTCGAATTATGATTCACTAGTATATAACACAAAAACGAAATAACACGATACGAACATAACTCACTAACACAAATTTCCACCTCTATGTTTGAGGATAATCGTAAGACCACCTAGAAAACTACAACACACCAAGAAAAAAGGCACTGCACCCACACTTACAAGTCGAGAATGCTAGAATTGGAGCAATGTTATTCCTCATCCATTGGTAAGGTAAAGAGTTCCCCTTAGAGGAATCAGAGGAAAAAAGGAGCTTGGAACGACACCAATTACAACCTCACTGTTTGAATCTTTGATGTTCGATCTTCCTCAATCTACAATACAACCATCCTCAGTATTTAGTATGAAAAGTTTTCATATTATATTGTATATAATGATTTTTACTATTCATATTTTTATCAACTGGTCACAATGGTCACATGTAGACCATGTCTACCTTTCGTAACGTGTACGTGAGACCCACATGCTAGGAGGTCACATGTAATGACCTCACACAGTACAAAAATTAAATTTTCGTTTATGATATATTGAAGTGAGACTTCCTTGATCCTATGTATTATGTTTATTTAACAAGCTATTAAATTTTGTAGCATATGCCACCTGCATTTGTCAAGAACTTCATTGGAAAACCACCTTGCAAATGTGCTCTTAGAGGCCTAAGTGTGGGACATGGGCAGTGGAATTGGAAAAGAAAGAATAGTTTGTTCTTCCCTAATCTTGGTTGGCAAGGTTTTGTGAAGGATCATGGTTTAGAAACATGGGATTTCTTGGTTTTTAACTACAACAGTGAATCAAGCTTTAACGTCACAATCTATGATAGAACCTGTTGCGAAAAGGATGTAAAAGCAGCCAAGAGGAGAAGTACTAGCAATTTTGTTTCCTTAGGGAGTATTGGAAACCAAGATCGAGCAAAATTTAAAATGTTTGACCTTAAAAGTGAAACCGACAACAAAGACTTTGAAAATGGTCCAGTCTCCTTAGTCAATAAAGGAAACAAAGCTTGAATAAAATATGAAATTCTTGACCTTGAAACTGAAATGACAATGAAGACTCTATAAACAAAACAACCCTTGCTGAGAAAATAAGTCGTATGTTATACTTTATTTTAGATTTTTACATGCTTCTAGTGACTTTTTACTTTTGTTTAAAAAGAAAAAAAAATGACCATATTATTTGGGTAAATTATGGTTATTTTTCATTCACCAACTACTCTTCTACTTTCTGTTGAGTGCCTGTGAAATATTGACTTGGAGAGAGGTAGAGAGAATGAACGATGAACATACGGGGAAAGAAAAAGAAGAGTTTTTTTATATTTATTTAAAATTTAATATGTAAATTAAAGAACTATTGTACCCTTAAAAATGGAGTCGTCTATGATTAAAATGAACATAACAAAGACATAGCATGATTAAAAGGAACATGACACGTCACAACCCTACAAAACGAGCTGAGCCGACTAGTACGACACAAGTACTCCAATCGGGCAAAAGTTTTTAGCCCATTAGGCATAACATGATATGAGCACAACACGAGTATGAGCACAAAATGAGCTTGAACTAAGAATAACTCATTTAACATTATCTTTTCACTTTTAAAAAACTTTTCAAAAAGAAAATTCAACTTTCTAAGAAAAATATGTTAATTTTTAATTATAAGAAAGAAACAATAACACAAAAGGAATACAAAAAAAAATGAGCTCATGCGCCAGTCTGTTTATAACACGGCGGCACGAGTAAGGTCGTGGTCATGGGGAGAGTCAAGCCCAAAGCTTAGCTATCTAGCGGATATGGTATGACACAATTATTATAAAGGCTTGCACGAGCTTGACACAAAGCACAAATTGACCCAACTAAAATTGGACATGAACACTTGTATTTTCGATACAGTAGTTAAAAGTGACAACCATAAAATATTATTTTGGCTTAATTACAAAGTGCATCCACCAATTATAGGGAGTATTTCTAATTGGTTCATGACTAAAAAATATTTCAAATACATACATCAACTATCTGAAACCTACAAACTAGCACTTATGTTAAAATTTTCATCTTAAAAAATGTTAAGTGCCACAGTGGACAATGCTTATGTGCCTTCTGTTGTTGACATGTGGTATATAGGTAGGGGTATTTTGTGGTATACACAAAATGACACTTGGTCTTTCCTCATATGGGTGCTTGGTGGGCCCAGGTGTCATTTTGTGTGTACCCCAAAATATCTCTACCAATATACCACATGTCAACAACAAAAGACACGTTAGCATTGTCCACTATGACACTAAACATTTTTTTATATGAAAATTTTAACAAAAATGCTAGTTTGTAGGTTTTTTATAGTTGGTGTATGTATTTGAAATATTTTTTAGTTGAAATAATTACCAATTTAGTCAACTTATTTGTTCCAAAGTCTCATTTTGGTCCATGCTTTTTTTTTTTTTGGCCAACTTAATCCACGAGATATATAATGTTTGTCAACATAGTCCATTCTATTCAAATGTCAATAACAATTGTCAAATTTAAGGACAAAATGATGAATTCATATCCTAATTGGATCTAGCATTGTATAAAAACCCTTCCCCCGCCATTTTCTCTCTTCCCCGCCTATACCAGAATATTTCCCTCCAATAATTAAATATTAGTTTTTGTGGGTAATATAACCTATGAGATCATACCTAATATCCTTGCTGCTGCTGCTGCCCATTCTTGACCTCAAACATTCAAGAAACATGTCTTCCTCCACATCTTCTATACAAAGATGGATTGATGAAAGATTCTGTGACTGTGGGAGGCTTGCCCGAACAACCACTAGTTGGACTGATCTTAACCCAGGAAGAAGATTTGAGGCATGCCAACTCGGGAAGGTAAGATAGATGCATGGGTGTTTATTTGTGTATTTTTTTTCTTGTCATTTTCGGGTCATTGGTTTTGTGGATTTAAAATCCATCATTTGCAACGAAATGGAGGATGTGATCTCTGGAATTGGTTGGACCCTCCCATGTGTGCATGTTCTAGGCAGGTTATTCCCAGATTGCTTTGAAAGATTGGATGATTGGAATAGACCATCAAAAAATAGAGGACAAAAAAAAGATGTTGCTGCTTTGTTTGGGGCTGAGTTAAGTTTTCTTTATATTGACTATCATGATAATGATGTAAGTGGAATTTAAATGGGAGGAACGTGGGTGTAGTGGGAATGACTTTTGGGTGGTCTGTGTTTGGAACTTTATGTACTTGTTAGCTTAACTTTTTTGGTTTTAGGGTATGCTCTGTTTTGGACCTTTGCCATGGCTTTTGGGTGTTTGTTGGTATAAATGACTTGCTTTATATGAATGGCTTTTGGGTCTACCTGTGTAGAAATGACATGCTTTGTAATGGTAGAAACGACTTTGTTTTACTTTGTAATGATAGAAGTTGAAGTTGCATTTTATGCTTTGCCTCATTTATGCATTCCAAACCCTTTAGTCAAAGTGCACGCCAATACGCATCACAAATTGGCAACCAAACTGGTTACAAGACAAATAAAATGCATACCAAAGAAACACCTAAACAAAATGCATGTGCAAAACAAAATGTTCACAAAATACCAATTTGCATGTGCAAAACAAAATGTTGCATAAATACCAATTTGCATAATAATTTGGCAACCAAACTGCATACCAATTTACATAAAACCTGTCAGCCCAAAAATTGTCCAGAAATCTACAAAAGAACCACATTCTTACAAAACATAGAGCTTAAATACCTTGGTCAATCAAAACACAACAATAAGCAAAAAAATCTAGTAACCTTGTTTCTACTCCAACGGTTGCCTTAGCTCTCTGCCTTAGCATCAACTGTCAGCTCTTCCTCTTCCTCTGGTCACATTGCTTGCCTTAGCTCTGCCTCTCCTTGCTGCAGTTGAATTTGAAGCCTTAGTGGTTGCTACACCTTTCCCACTCCCTCTCCCCATTACCATACATCTACCTCTACCTCTGGCCACCTTCCTTGGTACCTGTCCATCACATTGAATTAATGATACTCATTGAATCCCAACACAATAACATAACAAGAACATAAGATAAAGGATTTGCATTATACCATGTTTGCAGTTTGAGGAACTGAGGTTGGTGCATCTTGTTGAGTTTGAACTTGAGTGGATGTCATACTCCTTTCACCTTACACATTCTGCCAATCTAGAATTATTACTCAAACCAGGACAACCTCATAGTTTGCCTTAATGAGTATAATAATCATCATTGAACCCTAACACAATACAAAAACATCAAATAAAAGAATTTAGGACATATTACCATGTTTGCAGTTTGAGGAACTAAGGTAGGTGCATCTTGCTGAGTTTGAACTTGAGTAGATGTCCCACTCCCTCCACCTTGCACATTTTGCCAAACTAGAATGATTACTCAAAGACAAATGAAATAAGTGTATGCAAATTTAGTATGTATAAAGAGAAGCAAAAATACCTGATTGCCTATGACCCTTTTACAAGTCTTCACATTATGGCCCTTAGCTCCACACTTACTGCATCTGATGGTTACCCAATGTCTTCTCAATACTTGAGGTGGGGCCACTTCTAATGGATTGGAGTTTGGGGTAGTGTTTGCAGCTGTAACTTCACCTGGGCCATTTTTTTCTTGGGTCTATTAGGCAACTTTTGGCATTTTGGTGGTAGAATCTTATCATCATTATCATCTTTTTCCTACATATCCATTGAAGCCATTGGAAAAATCATGGGGTCATATACCTTGAGGTAAGCATCTTTCTTGTAACAATCATGATCATAATCAAGCACACCTTCCTGTCTCATAAATACATATGCAATAGCATATACACAAGGTATCCCACTCAACTTTCATCTCCTGCAGCTGTAAGTCCATTGATTGAGATCAACATTGAACTGATAGCCTCCAATATGCTCTACCTCATATATGGATGGCTTTGCCATTCTTACTATCAGCACACCTATTTCCAGCTTTCTCTTCTCGACTATCTTCAAGATTCTAGGCCCAACTGAATGATGCTAGCTCATGTAGGCAGCTCTTCTATTGGCCATTCTCAGCATCAACCACATTCTAATCCTCTCTAGCATGATTAGAATAGGCTTGTCCCTAGCATTAAGGATGACATAGTTGAAACTCTCACATAGATTGTTCAATAGTATGTCACATTTGGAATGTGTCCCAAAGTGTGACCTTGACCAATTCTTTGCATGTTTCTCACTCAACCACCCCCAGGCTGCATTATCAACAATCCTCATTTTGTCCATTTCTTTTTTCCACCGTAGAACACAAGTAGACCTTGCTGCTGCCTATAATAGGATCTTCAATTGGAGGCCAGGGTATTTGAGTTTGAAATTATTATGCAAGTGCCTCACACACATCCTATGTTCTGCACTTGGCATTAACCTCTCTATGGCTGGCACTAATCCTTTTTGTTTGTCACTGATCATTACATAACCATGACCATTCTCAGTGTTGATGTCTTTCATCAGAATCTTCAAAAACCACTCCCATGAGTTTTTATTTTCGATCTCCACTACAGCACATGCAACTGGAAACAATCCATTGTTTGGATCAACCTTCACTGTAGTGAGAATTTGTCTTGGGTAACGCCCTTTGGTGTGACATCCATCAACCCCAATCACAGGCCTACACCCTTGTAAAAAGCCTTCTCTACATGCATCCAAACAAATATACATTCTATGGAAAAGTACTTTGTCACCTTCTCTGTTTATACTAATCTTAACAGTGCTACATTTGTTAGTTCTCAGCAACTTATTTGCATAATCTCTTTGCCTAGTATATTGAGTATCATAGTGGTTTTTATTTAGGACATCATCCTTCCTCTTGGCCTTGTAAACTTGTGTCTTTGTTATATTTATGTTAAATTCTTGTCTCACTTCACTCTGGTAACCAGCCAAAAACCAACCAGGATTGTTCCTTAACTTAGCAGCAAACCTGTCTGCAAGTCAGGTTGAATTGGCTTGCTTCATATTCCCCTTCCTGTTGCACATATATTGCAGCCTTAGTTTTTTTATAGCCCGTGTGGATGAACTTGAAGATAAAGGGTTGGCCTATACTAAGAAAGGAAATTTTGTAGTCCCAATACAAATTGCATTCAATATTCAATCTAATGTTGTCATTCTTCACAAACTTTAATTGTCTGCCTTCTCTAATTTCACTCCTTTATGAACTCCATGCATTCATCTTTAGTGGCAAACTGCTTACCTAACTCAAAAATAGGATTTTTCATATCAGTGGCCCTATTGAATTGCTTGAACTTTGGCATTTTTTTTTCTTCCTTCGAGAGCATTCAGCTTCACCATCAGAAGAATCCTTACTTAATCTTTCTAGCTCATTCTATTTGTCATTATCATCTGAAATCTCCCCAGCATCATTGGTGGCAGCCACAAGGTCAACCTCAAGATCTACATTAGTCTCATATGCTCTATCATCCTCATTATCAGTGTATTCATCATCTTCAGCATCCTCTTCACCAACTTCATCAACTTCAGCAGCTCTACCAGCTTCACCAACTTCACCAACTACTCCATCTTCACCAACTTCATTATCTTCACCATCTTCACTATCTTTATCATCTTCACCATCTTCACCAGCTGTGAAACCATACTCATTATAGTCTGTGTAATCATTTGGATGAGCATTCCTTGATTGACTATTTACCTCATCACCACCACTACCAGAAACCACATTGTTCAGTAAAGCTTGATCATCGACATCATTTATAGTTAACTGATACTCTGGTCCCTCCAAAGATGGCCATACATGTGAAGCCTGACTCTCAACTTGGGTAGAAATAGGGCCTTTATAATATAACAGTCCAAGTTGGTTGAGAGGAACAACACTAACCAATGAGAGACCTGTGCTTCAGACCTAACATAGATTAAACCATTTGGCCCACTAGTTCCAGGAACCCTATAGTATGTACTAAGTTTTTTAGGCTCAACATTTTCCATGTTTACATCATACTCAAGTTGTTTGCCCATTTTCATGAGGTCCAATAGGGATAAAAGGTCTCTTGAGAGATCATCAACCCAACACACAGTGCCCCCTTTGTAAACCCCTTTTGTAAGTGTACCCCCATACTGAATTTGTAGAGTAATCCCATCAGGATCCCCTACACACAATTAAAAAATTCATATTCATCACAAACCATACTTAAGTGTAACATGTTCTAATAGTAACACAAATATAACATGGATTACATACATACACTAGTTACCAACTTACCAAACTCGATAGCACATGCTAATTAACCAACTCATTTGGCATCCTAACACCCTATCAGCATTAGCAAAATTGACAAAATTGGCAGCTCCATTAACTAGCAAAATTGACCATTACAAACCATCCTAATAAACTATATACAGTCACACCACAAAAGGAAAAAAACAAAGGACATTTAGGACAAACCACCTACACCAGTACCAGTCTTCAATGTTCACCGACCACTGTACTAAGCAATAATTCTTAAAAACAAACCCAACAAAGTATAAAATTCAAGATTCCCATTAATCCAACTGCAAACTAAAGAAAACAAAACAGAGAAAAGGTTCTTTGGGACCACATCGAACATAAAAAGGAAAACCCTAAAAGTGGCAGACACATGCATTTTACAAGCTGCCAAATGGAACACAAAATGACCACACACAGGCTTTTTCCTAGCTACCAAACAAACAAAGAACAATAAACAAATCCAATAAACAACAACTACCAAAAATCCAAAGCACAACAAAACCAATTTGCACACTTACCGTATGTGGGATGCTCCCCAAATGTTCGAAATTCAATAACCATCTCCAAAAATCCCAACGATCTTAAATGTAAAACGAATTCACCAAGGTTCCAACCAGATCTCGCGAAAAAATCCAAAAAAAACCCATAAAACCGTTGACCTGCTATATGTTCTCGAAGAGTCCACAACCCACATACGCCAATTGACCCCCATTTGACCCTATTTGACTTATTAAGGATATGAATTCACCATTTTGCCCCTAAATTTGATGGTTGTTATTGACATTTTGATGGAATGGACTATGTTGGCAAACGTCAAACAGTTCGTGGACTAAGTTGGCAAAAAAAAATTGTGGACCAAAATGAGACTTTAGAACAAATAAGTTGATTAAATTGGTAATTTCCTTTTTTAGTTAATGGACCAATTAGAATTACCCTTTATAGTTGGTTAGTGCACTTTGTAATTGAGCCTATTATTTTTAAGAGCAAATTATATTTTAGTACCTCAATTATACCTCATGTTTCAACTTAGTACCTCAACTTTTAAAAGTTGCATTATGATACCTCAATTTTCATTTCGTGTCAATTTCATACCACCATTATATCTTATGTCAAAATGATTGTTAACTGTTGATGGGGCATCATCATTGACATGGCATTAATGTGGTGCCATGTGGATAAAAATAATTTTAAAACACCAAAATTTTAAAAATTCATTATTAAAACCTTTATAAATAAAATAAAATAATTCTCGCCGAAGGTCCTACCTGCCTAGCTTGATCCTCAAGGACTTTAATTATTATTGGTTTATATGACAATGTGCTCAAATTTGTAAGTGCGAACGATGATTGCTTGAGTGATTGGATGAATAGAAAAATAATGAACTTTGATGTAAAAGATGTAGATGATTTGATTATCACAAAATCTGGTAACAATAGTAGTTCTAACAATAAATCTCCTAATAAGAAAATATGAAAATTGATTGTCGAAACCTCTGAAGAAATCAATACTAAGGAAGAGAAAACCTTAGTAGAGCAAAAAATTAACAAGAACAAAAACTTGAAGATCTTGAGAATTCTGGGAATTGATTAGACAATTGTAGGTTGTTGTTGTGTTGATTGTTGAATGTGTTGGAGAAAGAGAGTTCGGAATGGTTAATGCCTTCTTTATATAGTGATCAACTTTCTAGGGTTTTGAAAATCTCTTTCCTTGTTGCATTTGGACTCCTTTACTTGCTTCACGCCCAAAACTTCTCATTAATTACTTAATTTAGGTCTCCTAATCTACCGAGGACTTCTCGGAAATGATGGGACTCTTGAATTCGAATCTTCTGGGACTTGGGCCATTGCTCTTGGGCTTGTACAAACGGAATACTGGGTATGGCCGTGCTCTCGGCCCAAAACCAAATTAGGTTGTAAACACTTACCTAGTTGATTATGGGAGCCATTTTGGCATGGGTATATCACCCCCCATTTTCTCAGTTTATTTTTCTTTGCAGTTCGTTGTTGTTGTTCTTTGGTGGTTACGGTCTCTATTTGGTTTACTGTTCTCTGGCGATGATAGGTGTTTTGACATCAAGTTTTGAGGTTTTCGTGCTTTTTGCCTGGTTTACCTTGCAGTGATGATGTTGCTCATGTTCTTGTGTTGTCTTTGCTTTTCCATGGAGGATGGCTCTCTAGTTCATGGATCTAGGGTTTGGTTTGGTGTTTCTTATGGGCTTTGCTGCCATCTTTCAGGGGTTGGGCCAAAGCTTGGGCCTTGTGTTTGGCAAATTTTTCTTTTTCTCTGTTTTTGTGACGATATTAGTGTTAGAACTTGCATTTGGATTTTGTGTGTGTGTGAAGTTTGGCCCAATAAGATGAGGATGTGGACTTCGGCAATATTGCATCTATTCCTTCCTTATTGGACTCTTGCTTTGTAATCGATCTCCTTCTCTTCTCAATGGAAGTTTTATTATTGACAAAAAAAAAAAGAACAATGTTTATTAGTAAGGGTATTTTAGAAATAAGAAGGGCGAGAAGAGAGGATTATTGTTTCAATGATTTTATATAGGGCTGCCCTTTGATTTGGTTTTTACCGAACCGACTGACTACCGACCGAATTTTTTTAGTTTGGTATACCGATTTTCACAATTCGAAAATCGAAAATCCGAAACCGAAAATATTCGAAAAAAGTTGGTTTGATTTTGGTAAAAACCGAAAAAAGTTGGTAAACCAACCGATTACCGAAAATTATTACCGAAAGAAACCGAATCGATTATTACCGAAAACTGAAACAATTACCGAAATTTAGTTATATATGCTTATATAATACTATTATGTTAGTGATATAATAAATATTAAACTACTAATATCTTAAACAACTATAAAAATATATAATTGTATAATGTTATCATATTAATATTATCAAAAGTGTGAGTTAAGATATAGAATCATTTTCTAATAAAGTAAATGTTATTATTTTTAGGAAAATAAAAATCTCATCTTTAGATAAGTAATGCATATATATATACACTCATATTTATCGGTATATATACATACTAAATTAATAGGATATGTACTAATACATATTATTAAACTAATTATACTAGTATATATTATTACTAGGGTAAAATACTAGTACTATAATAAACTACTAATATTTCTCGTGCAAATATATATTCATCAAACATTATATTTTATGTATCATATTTGATTAAATTTTAATTTATATTAGTATATAATAATTAGTATTATTATAATTAAACTGAAAATGAACTGAAGATATACCGAAGTAAACCGAAAATGAACCGAGAATATACCGAAGTAAATCGAAAATGAACCAAAAATATCTGATACTAAAATTACCGAAATCGAACCGAAAACTGAAATTTACCAAAAATTACCGAACCAAAAAATACCGAAACAAAAAAATACCGAAATTGAAAAATACCGAATTTTTTTGTTTTGGTTTGGTAAGCCCCAATACCGATCCGAACCGACCAATTGGCAGCCCTAATTTTATATCTTTTCATTACTTGTTTTTCCAAATTTGCCCTTCCAAATCAAAGACCCTGAGTTTTGTCTCTCATTTGCATCACCCACTCACCCAGTTTTTTTTGTCGTCTCTTTATGGTCTTCTCCTCCATTAAGGCATTAATAGTGCAGGGCATCGCGTAGGATATGGGCTTTGATACTAAAGATGCATGAAGACATTACTAACACTAGTTTCATTGTTACTCTGAAAGCAAAATACCAAATACAAACACCTAATCAATTTATCTCTAATCTAGAAAACTCAAAAAATGCATAATCCACCTCACCATAATAAATGGTGGAACTCCACCTAATGCCATTTCGTGGAGCAACTGCGTAGGAGGCATTTGTGCATTTTTTTTTTTCCTTTCTCTTTTTTATGATTATTAATTACAGATCTCACAAAGCTATATGTGTGTTAATGGAACAACTTGAAATTTGAATCAATCTCCAAAAAACCAATATTCAAAATTTGATTTTGAAAAGCAAGCGTACTTGGATTTTGGGTTATTGTTTTGGACCTGTACGTACTTGACTTTTTGCTGTCTAGGCAGCAATATTTAGAATAGTGTTAGAGACAGAACGAGAAAAATATAGAGAGGCCTTCATATATTCAAACCTTCCACATCCCATGGTGCTGCAATATTAATGGAGTTGAACTTCAGAAGGAGAGTGATAGAGGCTATGACTAGTGTTGAGGTGGCAGTATTTGTTAAAAGACTGCTGTGATTGCCAAAGTAATGTGTAGGCAGTTAAGTTTGTTAAAGAAGGGGTATTAATCCAAGTGTATGAGGCCTATACAAGGTATGCTATATATTGCTCTATCTGTATTCAGTAAAACAAACTAATCAGAAATACCAAATTCTCTTTCGCATTATGTTATCATGGTATCAGAGCCTGCGAGGCTAACACCAAGCACTGATCGTGGGTCGACTTTATGCAAGTTGTGTTCATCTTTTACTCTCTTTCTTTGAATTCGATATTCAAGTCTCGAGCATGAATTTGCTAGAGGCTTCTGATGCAGAACGGATGACGAAGAAGTTTATACAACAACTTGATCGTTGCAAACTCAAGAAATTTGGGAAATGATTTCTAGTAGTCAGAGGGTTTGACTCTGAAAGTGACACTAATGCATATCGTTTTAAAAGGAATCGCGAGATGAGTCAAACCCATTGCTATGCCATAATGTATGAGCTTTTTCGACCTTATAAGGTCGTTTAGGGCCTCAAAACGATATTTTAAACTTTCAGACATTTTATTTATTTTCGTTTATATTTTATTTGAGTTTATAATTATTCGTGGGCCTTAGTTATATGGTTGTTTGCATCCTAGGATTTTTTTAAGTGTACTTAAGCAATTTTACAATTGCTAGCCAAATAATTCTATTATTATTTTATCAAATTAATTATTGAAATTTTCTCAATTTTTTGATGAATTCCAGAATTATTGTTCTTTTAGGTTTACGCTCGTAAACCTTGAATTGATTGTACTGCATCAGACAAAAACCTTGCAACAAAGTCCACCATCTGTGGCAAAAACCTTGCTAGAGCACAAACTTACCCTTGCAACAAAGTCGACCATTTGTGACAATAACCTTGCTAGCTCCCTAATATTTATCTATTGGAATTGGTAATAAGCAGATTTCATTAGAGCCCCCCCATGAACCAAATTTTCGCAAAAAAAAAAAAAAAAAATCCGAATCATCATACAATCGACCACTGTTTCCCAAATGGCCTCAATCGTTCTAGAACTTTCGAGACTTGGGTACAAGTTGGAAATCGAGGGTTGTGGGTCATTCCTAGAGTGGTGTCAGCAATTACATACCCTTTCTATGAATTATGGTAGTTCAAATTAAGCATCATGGCCTTGAATTTTAGTTGGACCTTGTTGTCTTCAAGTTCTCTCTTCAACTTCATGCGCTTAGAGGACCACCGATCCATCAATAATAATGGACTCTATAATATTCTTCAGGGTTAGTAAGTTTTAATTTCAACCATCACGTGCCGAAATATTATTGGATAGATACACCACAAAAGCTTGTGAGTTATACCTTCTCCTATTTCAGGGCGAACATGGCCTCAATCCATCCCAAACCCAAAAAGGATAGCGTTGACATCAAGTTGTAATAGTTTTCTCCAATATCTTCATTTCAAGATATCTATAATATTTTCTCATTTGCTTAGTAGGATGGCAATCATCTATTAATATTTGAAATGTCTCTATAAAGAAAAATTGTCATTTACATATCCATATTCTTATAAAGAAATTTAATTAAACTATAGAGTAATTGAAAATTTACTTTTCATTAAAGGAAGAAAATCAACTATAATTTTGCCGCGGATGAGAAATAATTTTGTATTCCAATCCTAATTATTACAACACATAAGTAATTATTTATATATCAACATCAAAATTAAAACAGAAAAAAAAGTTTTTTTTTTTAATCACCCAAATATCAATTTGGTCCTTAAAGTGGATTTTCACTTAATATGATCTTTCATCTTTACTACCACTCATTAATGTTATCATTCTGTTGTATTTAGTCCGAATTTCCATAAAAAAATTGTTATATTAGTGCACATGACACTTTTTTAAGGGGCAAATTGATCTTCGCACGTCCCATAATCACCAAAAAAGATCCTACAAATGTTTTGTTGTTCTTTAATTCCAAGTTTACATTTAAGAAATACTAAAATAATTAAAAAAACAAAAGAAAAAAAAATCCCAACTAACATTTTTACCCCTGATGAAAGGTTTCGTGCAATGCATATGAGTATATGACTATTTTTAATAGCAATTTAAATAAAATTGAATAATAGGGCAGCATTGATGGACCATATGTATGTGATAAAAAGCAAAAAGAAAAAAATGATAGTGAAGAACTAAAAGAATAGAAATGATATAAAGGGTGGATTCTTAGGTTAAGCACTTGGACGCACAGGTCAAACCTTTCCCTTTATAGGCTTCTTAATGCACCAATTTGTAATTTTGTCAAGCAATTAATCTAAGAAAAATGTGTAAGAGACCAAAAGAAAAACATAATACTAGGGAGAAACCAATATGGCACGAGCTGGTTAACCTGACGCTTGTGGGCATGCTCCCCCCTACACGTGGCTCTATTCATTTTTTAATAAATTTTAAAATTATTGTAGTATTTAGCAAAGTTTGAAGGAACTTTATATAATGACCTCTTAATTAAGATATTTGGATTTCTGATAATATGAAGAAAACAATTTCCTAATATGCCCATGCTCGTGGGCCTTCATTAGCTCCGCCCATATCTCCTTACTTATTCGAGGCTAGACCTGTCAATAGATCATATTATAATCTCAATTCGATATAATTAATGGAATATAGATTTATGATTTCAATATCCGACTAGGATCCAAATCGGATAATCCGTTAATTTAACAAATCAAATATATATTATATCTAATCCAATCTAACATAATATAATATTTAATGTAATTTTATATTTTTAAAAGATATTATATGTGTGTAATAATTTGAGATTTTCTTACTATGAAAAATACACTTAAATGATTATACTTATTTATATAATAAAAAAACTCAGATCTAGAACTCATTGAACCACTCAGTCCGATTGCAAAAAACCGGTACCAAGCCGGTCCTTTGCCAAAATCTCGGTGGCTTAGGGTTTCGGGGGGAGATGTGGTTTTCGGGGTGAGGGTGGTTGTTGGGGTTGGGGGAGATGTGGGGTTTTGGCTGGTTAAGAGCTGGGTAAGGGTGGGGAGATACATAGAGAGATGAAAGAGAAAGTGAGAAGAGGCAGAGAGAGCTGGGTTGTGTTTCTAGACAAAGACACAGAAAGGGAGAGAGGGAATGAGAGAAAGGGAAAAAAGAGAGATGGGGGTGTGCGTGCATTGTGTTTCCAGACAAAGACATAGAAAGGGAAAGAGAGAGAGAGAGAGAGAGAGAAAGAATGCGGGGGGGGGGGGGGGGGGGGGGAGGAAAAGAGAGAGGAGGGAGTTCGGATGCTGGGAGAAGAAGTTGATTGGCAATGGCAATCATTTATTGCGGGACAATAATTATTTAAATTTCAAAAATACTCTATTAATTGTCATTGTGCGACCATACAAATTATTGTCATTGTCGACAGTGACAATTTGCTTAGTTTTTTTTTTTTTAAATTTATGGAAAAAAACATAATATGAACTTATTTGTACAAAGTGAGAACTTTATTTATATAAAATGAAGTTATTTATTATTCTAACTTTTTAGGTGAATTTTTTTTGTTACAAAAGGCTCTAAAATAAAATTTTTAGTAATTTACCTTAAAAATAAAACACAAAAAAAGAATGATACGTACTAAACCTAATACTAATAAAATTGTAATCATGTCTAAATCTTTAAATAAATTCAATTAAATTCGACTCGATCATATGAATTGATCTATTAAATCTGATAATTTGAATATAATCCGAATTTCATAATCCAATTATAAATAAATTCGAATATAAATTAAAATCGATCCAATCCGAATCCAATCCATTAAGAAGTCTAATCACTGTTCTTACTAGCTCTTTCTTTTAGCTCCCAGCCAAGCCAACCAAATTTCATTTCCTATATCCTATATCATATGGGGTGAGCGTTACATGATCAATAACCACCATAAGATCATGGTCCTGCTAGGCATTTGAGGAACATGGTGGTTTGATTGTAGTATCCATGCCCCCTATGCCCTATTGGATACTGGTAATTAAACACAACTTGTGACAATGGTTTTGAAAAATTGAAGTGAGAAGCTGCTTGGAGTTATGGACCACCACCAAACAATTCAACATGAACATTAATGAAGTTTGTAGTGAACATGACAGTGACAGTCCATGAACCACAGGATTCAATTGGCAAAGCCGCAAAAGACAGGATCATGGCCCCATGGCCCATGGGTGTGTGCTATGGTTTGGCTCAGCCAAGGGGTGCAGGTAGTGGGGGCCTGGATCTACCAAAATATTATGTGGGTGTTTTTGTAAGACTTGTTAGTGTAACTTCCAAATCCAGCAATCAAACTCCAACCTATCTCAAACATATTGAGCCGTTAGTGGGTCCCCCACCTCTCTCTCTCTCTCTCTCTCTCTCTCTCTCTCTCTCTCACTTAAGAGCTTCTATTAAGGGACTTGATTGATTGACTCTTTGATTTCGTGAGCTGTACTCTGGCATTGATAAGATTTTGCCAATTATTACTCCCTACTTAAATTTGATTCAACCTTATTTTTTATTTTTTTTTTGTCCCTTCTTTATTTTTTCTCTTTGTCCACATTTGTTACAAACTCCCTCCTTTTCTAACTTTCTCAATCCTTCCCTACTATGCATATTGGAAGATCCACACACATCAAGATGTGTTCTATTTCATCCGTTACTTGTTTGCCATTAGTGAATATACAATATAGCTAATAACAATCCTGAAAATACTTCATAATTTGACACTAAACTAACATTAAAAGTATCTTTTAAAAAAGGTAACATTAAAAATGATAATGTATTGATTAGTAATACTTACAATTTAAGTTAATATAAAAGAGAGATATCATCTTGAATAATACTTGTATATTTAAGTCCATAAGATTATAATCATCAAGATACAAACTAGTTCTAACTTGGTGTGTTACCGATCATCAAATTCACTTCTAAAAATATGAAACGTTCATTTTAAACAAAAAAAATAAAAAGTCTTAATACAGTGGCGGATCCAGAAATCAACTATTATGGGGGCAAAATTAACCCAACGAGCAAAGATAGTCGCGAGGGAGCAGCCGCGCAGGGGGCGATGACGTTTCTAGGTTTGACGTTGTGAGTGAGCGCAGCTGCGCAGGGAGAGTTGCCTTCAGCATTTCAGCCCTTCGTTTTTGCCTTGGCCTTGGGTCTGGTTTGGCTCTGCTCTATCACTCACCCTTTCATGTGACTGTCACTCACCTTTCAGCCTTTCTTCCCCTTTCTCTACAGTCTAGTTCTTATTTTCTTATTTAGACATTTACACAAACACATTGAATGCATGTCTGCCACCAAGACCCAAACTTCACGGGGTCAAAATTTTCCTTAAGCCAAGCATTTATGGATTCATGGGGTTACAATTGATCTCATTGACCCCACCATGCATCCGTCCCTGTCTTAATAAGAGGATATAAATTTATAAGAATAAACCTTAAAATGAAATGAGATCGAGAAAACCTCTTATTATTTTGTTAGCCATAAGAAATTTTTTTATGTGATCGTAATATTATTTAGCTTATTAATGTGGTGTGAACGTGTTATAATTAAAGGATTAATAACATCACGTGGCATGCTAATGAGTGGGTCAAACACAAAAAATTTCATAGAAATTATGCTTGATGCATTCTCCAAAAACGTAAAAAAGGGGGAAATACTTGCTCATATTCCTTGACATTCTACTCATCTCTCTTCCCTCTCCTCACATTTAAGGTTAAGCTAGGAGTGTTTTTGTTAAACCAGCATAATTATATAATTGATCTTATTCTAATGCTTAATGAAAAACCATAATGAATTTGATTATCAATCAAGCATTGATTTCAAGATTTCAAGTTTCAATCAAATAATAAAACCAATAAATTTGCTCTCTTGATCCCATTCCCTACTTGATTTCATTATGACTTTGATTTATTTCCCACAACACAAGCAATTTATACATTTAGTAAAAAAGAAAAAAAAATATATATATACGGTTGAGGAAGGTTTAAGCAGATTTTGAAAGATCTGAGAATATTGTAACAAAAAAAATATAAAGAAAGATCCGAGAATATCTATTTATAATTTTATATGATTAAGCAAAGGAAGAACATTCCAGCTGAGAGCAGAAGAGGTGAGGAGACCAAGAATAAAAATACTGAGAACCTAGTCAACATTGTGGGCCGTCTATACACACACACATGCACGATCCTGATTGAATGCACTTGCAGCTTGCTTCACATGTTTGCCACGTTATCTCTCTCTCTCTCTCTCTCTCTCTCTCTCCTTCTTCCCCTTTTCACAAATTTTTTCAATATTTTCTTTTTATTTTCCCTCTTAACATTTCCAAAACAAAAGCCCAGAAGCCCACCCAAAGCTTCCAAGTCCATTCCAAAATTCCCATCTCTCTCTCACCCCCCACCTTCCATTTTGACACCTTTTTTCTCTGAGGATCTTGATCTTCTTTTAAGGCTTCCCCAAATCCACCACAGTCAGAATCTTTGACAGTCACAAATGCTTTTTCCTCTTTGCTGAATTCAAGGCTGACACTTTGAAACTTGCCTAAAAAGAAAAAAGCAAAAAAAAAAAAAAAAAAAAAACCAATGTCCTCCCCATCATCATCATCAATGTACTTCCCTCAACTTTTCCCATCAACACCTCCTTCCTCTCCTTCTCATTCAACCCCCAAATCTTGAAAATCTTGAAGATCTCCCAATTGGGTCATCATCATCATCCATCATCTATTCATCATATTCAAAGATTCACCCCCCACATACTTAATTTCTTGATTGGCTTTGTGTGCATTCTATGTCTTTGCAAACCCACCAGCACGGCACTAGTTTAGTAATTGACAGGCAATGCAGCAAGATCAGGAAGCGAGGCTGTTCGTCTTCGTCCTCGTCTTCCTTGGTGCGTAGGTACAGACTGAAGCGCGCAATTCTGGTGGGAAAGCGAGGGGGTTCGAGCACGCCAGTCCCAACTTGGAAGACGAGACCATCATCATCACCTTGTGCCATGGTGCCCAATGCTGCTGCTGCTGCAGACTACTTATTTACAAAGCAGCAGCGACCGCCATCTATTGCTAAAGGGAAGGAAGCAATGTCAATGTCAGCGAGAAAGCTTGCAGCCACATTGTGGGAGATCAATGAAGTCCCTTTGAAGAAGAAGAAAGATCCCAAAGTCACCAAAGATGGTGGTATTGTTAAAATGCCATCACTACCAGGTTCCTTGCAGCCAAAGTTATCAGATCCATCATCCTATACTCCTATTTCCGAGGTGGGATTATTTTATTTTGTGTGTCTGTTTTTTTATTCTTTTTCTTTTTCTCTGGTGGATAAAGTTCTGGTTTTGCACTGGATTTATGTCTGAGGCTGCAGGCTTGGTAGTGAAAATTTTGTTTTTTTTTTTTTTTTTCATATTAGACAGTAACACAAATCGCAAAATTCTTGTACTGAATGAGTGTGATATAAGTCTGTGCCATCAGTTTTTGTATGAGGTTTGTTGTAAGCATTTAATTGGGGCGCATGTAGATGCTTTAGTTTTTCTAGCTACGAAGAGTTCTGTTCATCAGTTCTTAGTAAGACTTCTTACTGATAATATTGAAGGGTTAGTGTTTTTTTAAGAAAAAACTATTGAATTCAAAGTTTATTTTATTTCTGGAAATTTTGCAGAGGAAAAATGGATCTGGAGGTGCTGGACACCAGAGAAGATTGTCAGCCGTTTCTCATAAACTTCATGTGACTGATCACTATATGGGTGGTTTTGAAACTCAGAGCAGTGCCAGTTTACTGGAGGTAAACCAATGCATATCAATCAGGATGATCTTTGATCAGTAAAACACAGGGACACATTGTGTCGTTTTGGGGATGTTGTTTTCCTTTTTGTGTCAAAAGGGAATAAAATTATGAAAAATGACAAGAAGATGTTGACAGTGATTCACAAAAATTGGTCCCCCAAGATTTGTCTGATAATCGTCCATCTCATAAATATCAACAATAGTTTTCTGGGTTGTCATTTTCAATGGATAGTAGATTGTAGATTTTAAAAAAGTTCATTTTCCGTTTCATCGTTTTCATGCTTAAAACACTTTGGTATTGCTATGCACCAAACACATTCTTAGCACTTCAATAACCAATTTGTGCTTTTCTCCTCGTATATATGTCTTTGCAATGCATTTGTTTGCATATGCCTGTATATATTTTTTGGTCGGACACAGTTTAACAAGGGAAAGCATGTAGCCCTTGGCAACTAGAATGTTTGTCACTTTTGATCACATCAATTTTGAAACTTTGAGAATATGTTAAAGATAAGCCTGCAGTTGGCTCCCTGGAGTTTCTATAGTGAATTTCAAGGATGAGAAAGAAGTACACTGTACACATGTTGATTGCATATCACAACGTGCAGGTCAAAGATCAATCTTGTGGGAAAAGCGATCGAAAATGCATAAGTGGATCTAAGACCTGTTTGAAGGAGGTCAGTAATGGCCTTTCTACATCTAAGGAACTCCTAAAAGTTCTAACTCGTACTTGGGGTCTTGAAGAGCAGCATTCCTTAAGTATGTCCTTATTCTCAGCCTTACGAGTTGAGCTTGATCGAGCCCGAATCCAAGTTGATCAATTGATCCGAGAACAGAGGTCTAACTGCAACGAAATTGAGTACCTCATGAAGCATTTTGCAGAAGAAAAGGCAGCCTGGAGAAGCAAGGAGCGAGAGAGGATACGTGCTGCCCTGACGTGCTTAGCAGAAGAACTTGAGGTCGAGAAAAAGTTAAGAAGACAAACAGAACGGTTGAACAAGAAGCTTGGCAAGGAACTGGCAGATAAAAAGGCAGCTTTGTCAGAGGCCATGAAAGAGCTTGAGAGGGAAAAGAGGGCAAAAGAGATTTTTGAGCAAGTTTGTGATGAGTTAGCCACAGGTATTGGGGAAGACAGAGCCCAAGTGGAAGAACTAAAGAGAGAGTCAGAAAAAGTTCGTGAAGAGGTGGAGAAGGAGAGGGAAATGCTTCAGCTAGCTGATGTGTTGCGCGAGGAGAGAGTGCAGATGAAGCTCTCAGAAGCCAAGTATCATTTTGAGGAGAAAAATGCAGCTGTGGAACAGCTGAGGAATGAGCTAGAGGGCTACATGAGATCCAAAATGGGTGGTGAGGGTAGTGGTGATTCTCCAGACTTCAAAAGAATCAAGGAACTTGAGGCTTATTTAAAGAAAATAAATTTTGGAGCATTTCAAAGTGCAAAGAAAGGAGAGGATGGAATTGAAGTTGCATATACAGAAGAATGTGATGGAGAAGACTCTGGTGATAGTGATCTTCATTCCATTGAATTAAACATGGACAATAACAACAGGAGCTACAAGTGGAGTTATGCTTGTGGAGATGATGTCGAAGATGATTCAAAAAGGACTTCAGTTGATAAACCATTTAAAGGAAGAAAGTCTCTTTCTGAAAAAATTCAATGGGAAAGCATATGCTTGAACAAAAGTTCCAATGGTATTGATTGGGAAATTGGGATAAAACCTCAAGGATATTCAGATGGGCATCATATGAACATATCTGAGCTTGTTTCCCAAAGTCAAACAAAAGAAAATCAAGCTGAAATCAAGAAAAATGGATCTGCTAAGGGTATCACAGACCTTATATTATCTGATACAAAAGTAGTACCAATCCATAGCTTTGACAGTACAACTTGCCAGTACCAGTCCTTGTCCATGAAGGATCCTGGAAACGGAGTGTGTGGAAGTTAGACGGAATTGCAGGAGAGTGATTCAAATCCCCAGCTAGCAGGAAGAAGAGGTCAGTGCCAGGGTCAAGAGAATATAAATGTTTTCCTGTCATTTAATTTATTCCCACTGAGCAAGCTTCTCTTGTTCTTGTTTCTTCATAGTTTGCCACTGCTTAAATTGTTTGCATCAATCAAGTTCGATGTTACAGAGTGAACAATTGTACATACAATTTTATACAATGCTATATGAATCCAATATATTTTATTTGTAAGTTTTGAGTATGTGTTCGGAATCCTTTCGGAAAGTCCACGTTCCAGACGTAAAAATTATAATACATTCAGTTTAGAGTTCTAGGAGGCTAAATGAGGAGAACAAAAATAGTATTTGCATACATTTAGGTGTTTGGTTCAACCGAAAAACCCAAGCACACTACTTTGCATTCTGCATGCATGACATCTTCTGCAGTGTTCCTTCATTTGCTACACTTTACTCTGTTAGCTACACTATCCTACATGACAGTTTAAATTTTCGTTCGCCGAGTGTCGAGTGTCTGGTTCTAGTAGAAAATATATGGAGCCCACCTCCCTCAGAAGAGGAATCAAGGACACGAGGCTGAGACAGCTCCTCCAAACCCAAGATATGCTGATGCCCCATCTTGGCCAAACATACATTCTTAATGTAATTGCCATCTGATATTCTATTTAAAAAGGGAATTTTAATAGACTGTCAATTCTGATATTCCATTTTAATGACTCCCAACATGTTTGGGGAAATTCACCACTGAACTTGCTTCTGATACAAGGTAAGACAGTCCATAACCACATCAATTTCAACTTCATAAGTAATAACCTATTTTTTTCAAGTACAAATCAGTAAGAATAATTCACATTTGACAAAAGAGAAACAGATAACCATATCAATTTCAACTTTATTCTGATAACAGATAACCACTGAACTTGATTCTGATACAAGGTAAGACAGTCCATCACCATATCAATTTCAACTTCGTAAGTAATAACCTATTTTTTTCAAGTACAAATCGGTAAGAATAATTCACATTTGACAAGAGAGAAACAGATACCAAAGCAAGAAAAGGCCTGGTCTACAGAGGATATACACCAACAATCACATGTCTAACGAAGGGTCATCCTCTTATTACTGAACCTTTTTGCGAACTACACTATGACTTTTGTGAGACGTCAGTCTTTGCCGAGGCTGAAGTGAAAGTAACTGGAATTGTTGGATGGTCCCTCACAATCAAGCTAAACACTTCCGGCCGTGAAAAGTGTCCAACCACATCGAAACCAATTTTCTCCCTTGCTATTTCTCCAAGATCTAAGCACCATTTGGTCATTAACAAAATCAGAGCTCCATTCTTTCAAACAAAAGAACTAAAAAAAGCATCTCTCTTCATATCAATATTTTTTGTTTGAACTTTCAATTTTACAGTGTCAATATATTAGGGTCTTCAATAAAGGTAAAGTAATTTGGTTTGACTTCACACCAAATTTGACCCATGACTAAACTTAATTACATTCCTCCTAGGTGCATTTATAGGGTCATGCTAGGCTTAGGGCAGGTCAATATAACTATTTAAAGGGATACTCAAGCTTTTGACAAACCCATTAAACTGTATTACTTCAGATCATCCATCTAACAACATAAAGCCTAGATCAGACAGTAAACAATAAACTAAGTTATACCAATCTTTCTTAGGGTGTAGTGAAAATACAGAAACATCCCTCTTGCTTTCAAAAACTCTATTGACCTCCCCTGCCATTTCGGATTCTAGAGAAATTACTTCTTCCAGAGATAGGGTTCTCAAGTTTAAGAGAAATGTCGATAATTAGGGATGTAAATTGGTTCGATGCAACTAAAACCAACTTAGTTCTGAAAATAGAATGGAGGGTTCCTGCAATTTTGCTTGAGGTTGAGGTTTCTTTAATTCCAGTAAACCTCAAAGGGATTCAAAGGGACTGAAAAGAAAATTACCAGAGTTTGGCAATATAGAAACTTAATTGATGTCAGCAGAGTATATAAACAGATGGCATACCAAGATCTGCTGAGATGAGAGCCTCCCCATCATAATTGGGTCCAGCAAGAACAGCGCCTGAAGGTGAGATAATGACACTGCCTCCAGCACAGACAACAGAATCTGGTGTAAGTTCCTCTTCTGTGCCTGAAAACACATATTCTGGAGGAGGGGGGTAGTCTTTCCTTCGACAGAATTGATTAGCTGACAAGACAAAACACCCACCCTCCATAGCAATATGAGTCATTGATGCTTGCCATAAATCCCTGGAATCAGCTGTAGGAGCACAATATATTTCAATGCCTACACACAACAAAGCATCGTACATCAGTCTACGTATCAAAGATTATTGTATCAAAAGTGGAACTAAGAACACATTTAGATTCCACCAAGCAAATCATGCTGATGTATAGACATTCATGCTCACGTTGAGCAGAAATATTTTATCAATTAAAAACACTTATAGATGGTCTTCTGTCTTTAAATGAATACAAGTAGCTAGGAAAATCTTGTAGAGATTGAATGGATACAATGCCAACTTTCTTAGAAAAGCGAGATTATGCCACACATGTTGTAGAAAAGGGCCTGGGCAGACTGTTCTTGGTCTTCAGAGAAGAAGTATTAATAAAGCCTATATATTAATTTAATTTGAATCAAACTGAAAGACAAAATACTCCACACATTGCACAGGAACCTAGGAACTGGTTCAATCCAGCATAAATTACTTAATTCAGCCACCCAATGGGCCAAATAATATTTTAAACTGATACCAGCCTAAATAAAAGTCAACTCTACTTATTGAACTTAAACTTGCATGGCAAGGCATGAAAACTGGAAGAAAGCAGTCCCAAACAGGGCCATAGCCCAGAATAAAAGCAAGCAATCCAGATGGCTATAGCGCCACCCATCATAAGTCATCCTACTCATATAACACTGAAATAATCACCAAATTATGAATTCCAAACTTAGAAGAAAGTAGAAAACAATTGTGGTTAAATAAGCACATTAGAAGAAAATTGAAGTATTTAGAAAAGTGAGTCAAAACAGTTTAGGTCAAGTGTGGTATTTCAAAATTTCCAAGCCAAAGTAACTAACCTTTAGCATACATTGCTGTCCTTAGAAGTGGCATCTTATTTTCCCAACAAATGGCAGCACCTATCTTCCCAATTGGAGTCTCGAAAACAGGAATTGTGGATCCATCTCCAAATCCCCAAATGATTCGCTCCAATGCTGTTGGCATGACCTTTCGGTGCTTTCCGAGGTAGCAACCTTGAGAATCAAAAAAAAGAACAGTACAATAGAGTGTATATCCATCTCTCTCTATCACACCCATTACCAAGAATACCTTATACTTTCCCGCCATTGCTGCCAGTCGATCAACTTCAGGACCTGCATTAGTTAATAAAAATTGTGAAACTACATATTCATATGTACACAGTTTCATAAAAAATAGTTAAATTGGGTCCAATAATCACAGTTTTAGCATCCATTATCTGTCTTCATTTTGATTTAAAACCAGAAAAAGTTATAGCATGCCTCGCCAAAATTATTAACACTTAATGCTCCAATTCCACAGAAGGCTTGAATTCGCCCATTACAAAATAAGTAAAACTTGGATAACTTCTAACACAATGTTAGCTTGTAAAAACAATGTGCTAAATAGAGGTGTTAAATCGGCCTTATCTGGCGAGCACAACCCATTTAATTTAGGCAACTTTCGTGCCTCTCTACATGCTTGCCTTGATTAGGCCATGCCATCCTTGTGAGGTTTTTTTGGAGAGATGTAGAGAGAGAGAGATGTAGAGAGTTTGTATGAAAAATGGAGGGGTTGGGTATTTACAAGGGAACAAAAAGTAAAACATGCAGAAAAGAAAAAAGAACAAAAAACTAACAGCCAACAGCTCTAAGAGTCGTTGGTTGGTCTGGTACAGTCATATATATGTGTTTAAAACATATGAACAAACAGGCGGGCTTGACAATCATGCCAGGCACGAAATACTAGGCAGCATGGAGAGGATAACTGTGTGGTGCCATGCCACTTTATGCTCATGCCAGTCGAACCGTTTTACACCTCTAGTTTGAAATCTTAAGTTGTATATGCATCAATAAAAATTTACAGCATAGATAAAGAATCTACATATTCTACATGTTTAAGACTGGGATGAAGTATCCAATGGTGCCAAACAGATAACAACCAGCACACACAGAATGATCACCTATTGCATTAAAGGGCAACGGTGAAATAAAGTGGATGATTTGTGAGGGACTCCAATATTATGTGAATTAAATTTGAGGGTAAAATCAAAATATATAATTAGTGAAGATTTGGCAGCTTCAATAAGAACCTGCAGAAGTTCAATATACCAAACACTTTCACCTTCGGAGACATTGTTCTCATCGGCTACAATTAACAGAACATTAGATATGCCGACACTTCTCATGCCAAGCACTAACTGCTTTTTTTTTTTTTTTCCAAATAAAAAATAGTTAAGATTCTCAGTTCGATTCCATGCTTTGAGAAAGCATTTTTCCACAAATTTTTTGATAAGTGGAAAAGATGAGATAATAGTATAACCAACAAGAAAGAGCAAAAATTTGAAACCTTTTCCTTTTTTTTTTTTTTTTGTTGTTGCATCCAAATACTCACTAGACTAACTTTCCTCTAGAATATAATTTTCATAGGAAAAACAAACATAAGTTAAATCTCTTCACTTCAGCAAAGCAAAGAACTTATAGTTATAGCGAAACAATAGTTGGGTTTGAAGCTTAACCACAAACAGCACCCATTGCATTTCTTCACTTCAATAAAGCATAGAACTTAGAGCAACAAATAACTGAATTTGAAGTTTAACCTCAAACTGACATCTCACCGCACCCATTACATTTCAATTTGCACCACTCAATCACACTGGGCATTCAGATGAATTCAATTCATTTCAGTTTCTCATGCATAACCAATGCATCAAATCGTCAAAAAGGAAACAAAGTGGTTTTACCAGGTACATCAATCGCTGCAGCATGATACTTTCGGAACTCTTCTTTACCCTTAGCTGTTCTGTTCCCAATGACAACACCAAAATTTGACCCACGCGGATAACCACCTACAAATGCTTCAGGAAACACAACCAGCTGGGATCCATACCCAGCTGCTTCAGCCAACAATCTCTCAGCCTTATCTGTGCATACAATCAGAAATGAGAGCCACCAAACTATGAAGTATGAACATCTTCAAGTTAAATAAGAAACATGAATGCAGCTAATGTGGATTAGAGGAAAATCATATGTCCAAAGGTTATCTGCCAATATAGTCAGGAATCGAAAAAAACAAAAAAAACAAAAACAAAGAGAATAACATCTGAAAAATTATGCTATCAGCAATTATGCACCCTTTTCATATCAAACAGAATTCAGCCTAAATTGAATAGAAATGGATAGCACACAACAAAGTTGCAGATATAAAACCACAGTAATCTTGAGCGTGCAGCATTGGATTATACTCATTTTGAACAGTGAAACAATAAACTCGATAAGCCAAAAAGTAATCAACGTTCTCTTCCAAAACCCAAAAGAGAAAATTTAAAAAATCTTGATGGGGAAATTTATACAAACACAACACTGAAAGTGAGTGCAGAGAAGTCAAGAGTTGGAGAGAGGACCTAGAGTGGCAGGGGTGTCGTAGAAGACAGTGGAGGCTTGGACCACGGTGGCTCGGACAGTGGGTGCGGAGGAGTCAGTACCCATGTCAACCTCCGCGAACAGTGGGCCCTCGTCCACTCCTGTAGATGGTTTCTTCCTATTTGTTTTAGGCGCCAACTAATAAAGACCAAGAGTTGGTTTTTGAATCAACTAGCCCACGGCTCCCCAGCCCCCTACCTATCAATTGTCATAGTCTTCCTTGAAACTTGTTTCAAGGAGGCTTGTCTCTTTCACACCAATCTACAACTTCCCTTTTTCTTCATGTGTTGTGAACACATGGTTTTACAACACATGGTTCTTCTCCTTTCAAAAAAACTGCGACACCAAACCTGCTTTTATGTCTAATCAATTTCCAACAACTCGTGATATTATATATATGTCATCGTTTGAAAAGTGGGTTGACAATATGCTTGGATGGAATTGCTTCAGAATCTTTAGTAAAGACATTCTGTTAGTTGTCATCCATTTGATCTTGTTGGGGTTAGACTTAGAAGTATACAAAAAATATCTAGACTACATATTTTCGTTACGCATTTTACTACATAAAGTGGTTAGAAGCATTTCTAAAAGCTCTCATATATAAAAGTAAGGAGTAAAATTTTGGTTTCGAGAAAATTTTCGATAGAAATTTCGACGAAAAGTTTCGTGAAAATTTCGATTATAATTTCAATTTCGACAAAATTAGACAAAAATGACGGAAATTGTTATCAAAATACGGAAATTTTGAATGAAACTTGACTATATGTTTATTTAACATATTATCTACTACATTGATAAAAAAATATTGAAGAAACCAAATTATATAATAGGTTTCATATAATATAAGTTGAATATAATGCACGCTGTAGACAAATACTGTTAAATAAAAATGGTTCACTAATTAACAATTACATAAAAATAACCTTTTTTTTAAGGGATATTGAATGATTTTGAATCTAATTGTCCTTAAAATATATGTGGACAAATAAGAAAATGACATGTATTATTATTTTCTAAACCACTTAACCCAATAACCAAACACAATTCAAATAGATTGTATCTCAGAAAGTTGGTTTATAATTTATTTTGAAGTAAATAATAATTTATTAATAATTATCTTGTTAATTTGAAGATATTAAAATTTTTCTGAGGAATTTTGGAAAGAAATAAATGAATTTGAACTCGTAGAAAAATAAGATTTATCGAGATGAGCTCACGAAATTTTACAGAACATTTTTCGGACCTCGAAGTTAATTTTGGAGAGTTATTTGGATTTTAAGTGATTTCGGCGAGCCATCAAGAAACAATAAAAATTAAGAAAAATTCAGTCTTGTTGGAAAAGATCTCGGGTTAACGAGCGTGAAGATGCAAACGAAACATGATTTTTTTTTTCTTTCCTTTTCTTTTCTCTTACTTTTTTTTTCTTTCCTTTTCTTTTTTCTTACTTTTTTTTTTTTTCTTTCCTTCTCTTTTCTCTTACTTTTTTTTTCTTTCCTTCTTCAGTTCTCATCACTACAACAAATATGGCCAAAGGCCACTATTTTTTGCACCCATAAATTTGGGGGTGTCTATTGACAAATGAGGTGGTCACTAATACTTATTGTTAGTGATTATTATGTTTATGGTGGAGATGATAGTTGCTTTAGGACCCACTAATTTGTACAATAGTTGATTTTTTGGTAGCTCCATAAACATAGTAACCAAATTGGGAGATTAGTGGGATAATTTTTTTTTTCCCACCCCTAACCCAAACTAAATTTGTAATGGTGGCTGTGCACAAAGCCTCTTTTCTTTGAAACTAAAGTTGGGAAAGTGGCAATTGACATTTTAGGTTTAGGGATGAATTTATAAAATATTTCATTAAAATTATTTTTCTATGAATTTATAAAATTGTTTGTTTTGAAAAAAAAGTTTTTATAAATTGGTTTAAGGTTTTATTTTGATAAAATTAAATGTTTATATTTTAAATGAATTTTTGGTCTAGTTGGATAGGGCTCGGGACTACGAGCATGTAGACACGAAAAAGACGTGAAAAGGAGTTACGACCATCAAGTTTCAGGTCTTTTAAGTGAAAGGGTAATTTAGTAAATTCATCAGATAGGGTTTGTTTATAAAGACCTAACTTCAGCATTTTTCTTCTCATTTTTCTCATGAAGCAGCCGCACACCCCCTTCGCTTTCTCTCTCTTCTCTCTCCTCTGCCTTGAGCTCTCTCTGGCCATCTCTTCGCCGTCCAGCAGCCAACGCCGGCGACATGGACCTCAATCAAATAGTCACTTCCTCCTCTCTCTATCCTTTCCTTTTGATTGCTCAACAACCCAATGGAAACATGGATTCACACCAAACCTGATCCAGCTTTCTTCTCTGATAAGTCACTAGTTTCGGCAACCTCTTTACGTCGAGTTGGTCCCAAAATCTTCCCCTGGGTGAGCTAAGTTCAATTGTGTAAACACCCAGCCCATTCAGACGCCATACTGGTCGTTCGAAACCCAAACATCCACGACCTTCCTCTGCTGATTATGGACATCATTAAAAACTATTCCAACATTAGTACTGAGCAACCTCCATTTAGGTTTTTATTTCAAGTCAGCCTGATCAGGGTTTTTTTTTTTTTTTTTCCATTTTTGAAATCAAAACACTAATTTCTCTTACCCATTTTGTATTTGTTAATTTGTTTGCAGAGGAAGATGCCAAGAACTCACCCTTTGTTCAAAGGCACAAAAGGAATATGAAGTATCAGATTTTGCTATGCTAAATTCTTAGTTGTTTATTGATTTTGTCTAATTTTATCTGACAGCTTAGATGTGTATATTTTGAGGCGAGATAGCTGATGTCAACACGTATAGTTTTGTCTAATTTTATTTATGAGGTAAGCTCAATATCTTTTCTATCTATTTTAACTGTCCAAGAGTAGTAAGAACAATTGTTAATTCTCATGTTTCTAAAAGGGCCGGGGAAGAAAGATTGTTGGTATTATCTACATCCACACTACTTTTGTCTAAGTAATTTGGATGTTTTATAAGACATAGAGTGCAAACTACGGATTATATAGGTTTCTCACTTACATTGTGTATATTGGGATTTAATTTCTTAGTCTTCTTTAGCTATGTGTGATCAATTATTTTAACATGATGGTTTGAATAAATCATTTTCATGATCTGAATTCATTAGGTAACAAAAAACTGTAGTACTTTGAGTTGGAAAGCATGTGAGGAGGAGTGCTTGAAGAACTGCTCTTGCTCTGCATATGCCAAAGCAGATGTGGTGAAGGGGTGGTGCATGACATTGTATGGAGATTTAGTAGATAAAAAGGACCTTTGCTAAGGGAGGCCAAGATTTATACATTGTGTATTTTGCTCATTAATTTATACATATGTGTTGATGTACTTTAGTTTGGTATTATCTTTTCAAATCTAATTTTTCTAAATACTACAAGAATATCTAATGATTATTTTAATAATAGTTAGTAGGTTTATTCTTTATTCTATAGCCAAATGCTCACGATCATGGTCCAAAAGCTGTTGCAGAACACATGCTTACTTGCTGCATCAAAGGATCACCTTTAGGTTTATCATCTTTGTATGTTTAGTGTTTTCTTTTTGTCTATACATACTTAATTAGTACTAGCACTACGCCAAAAACCCCCCTTATATATCAGTGAATAACTGATGTCTTTTCATGTTTTCCGGCGATGTCTAGGCAGGCGATGTCTAATGTACCTACTTAAGATATCAGTTTTACACTGATATCTATAATGAGGTTAGACATGTTTTTTGTTTAAATTCTGATGTCCAATGGGTCCTTTAGATATCAGTTCTCCAATTTTCTGGTGAATTAAGATTCTGAAACTGATATTAAAGATAGAAAACACATCGTTAATTACTTTGAAAATGATCTAAATTCTGATTTAGACATCAGTTCTCTTATATTTATCGATATGGTAAACTCATTAAATGTATTTTTTTATGCTTTCTACATCGTATTTTATGTGATTTTTGATATGTAAATTACTTTAGATATCATTTTATGCTCCCAAAACTGATCTACATGCTATGTTACATATCGGATTTTTTCTATAAATAGATATTTGAATGTATTTAAAACATCTGTATTTAATCTATAACTGATATAAAAGACATTGTTGGACATCAGGTTTTTTATATTTATTGATATTGTAATGTTACTTTGATATTGGTTGTTTTTGGTAAACTGATGTGTATGCTATTTTATATTTCTGTGTTTTAACATAAACTGGTATGAAATTTATACTATAATATCACTGTTATTATCCAATTTGTACTACAATCCTGATATAAAAGATATAAATTGACATTCAAGCCTGAAATTAGTGCAATCTCAATCCATTCCATTACCATTAATTCCAACATCCAATACAAGTCTTTCAAGACCTTCCGAAAAAGAACTCATATATACAAATAAAGAACTCACATAGAAGGCTCTATCTTCTATACAACTTTTTATAACTAAAAGAAAACATAGAACATGTCCTGGTCAGATCCATAGAACATAGAACATAAAACATAGAAGGCTTTATTAGATCCAGCTGCTTCTAAACAAGTTCCTGGTCATCTGGGGTTGTAAAGCTTCCAGACCATGTAAAGACAGTTGAAACACTATGTAAAATGTAAGAGTAGGAGGAATTCAAAGATGATGTAACCTGGTGGAAAGGATTAAGGAAAAAACAGTGAAATCAGAAAGGGGTGACTGTTAACAAGTATAATATTGCCATATACAGGACAAGTATATGTGTGTGCGCGCAGACACAAAACAACACAATAGTCTACAAGTATAACATTGCAAAAAAAAAGGGTAACTTACGTACTGCTTCGACTTGTATTGCTTGCATATTATCAGGCCCTATTCCTTGGACACGAAATAATGCAACACCATCTTCTTGATATGTCTCATCTGGAACTTCTTTCTCCGCATCATAATTTTTGTATCCATCCCTTAGACCACCCTCATAGATTTCATATAGTCTATTTTTTGGTCATTTGAAAACATGCAATTATGTATAAATGTTAAATAAAGAAAGTTTGTTTCTTAATTTTTTTTNTTTCTTAACTTTTTTTTTCCAATTTTTTTATGCTATCTTAGAATCCACAAACCTTCAGAACAATTATGCTTTGGAAGATTGAATAGAACTAAATTGGTTCATTTCCTTCGTAGATACGAGCCTAGAAATTTAAAAGGAAAAATTATATCATTAGTAAGTAACAAAGTAATAAGGACAATTAATTACATCAGGGTAACTATAGCATTTACAGTTGAAGGAAAACTACCTCGGCAGGCAGAAACTTCAATGACTCAACCATCTTGCTTGCTAGTGAAATAGCTGGCGCTCTTTCTTCCTATTTTAAGTAGTAATTCATAGTTAGAAAGCCTTCCATCAGCTGTGCAATCTAGATGCATTTATATGAACTCTATGCATGAACAAACGTACAACTCTCTTATCTCTTGTAAATATGTCACATTTAGCATGGAAAAATGAGGGAGGAAAAAGACTTCAGTAACTTGCTGAAAGTTATTTTAGTTGAGTTGATGTCGTATAAGCACAATGTGCATCAAGGCAATAATTTGAAACAGTTTACAGTCACATTTTAAGTACATGACCCAACACCAATCACATTTGCAGCGAATGCTAAAGATTTAAAAGTAATCTGATTTCATGCATAGAGAGGAGGAGGGGACAAGGGAAAGAGAGAGAGAGAGAGAGAGAGAGAGAGAGAGAGAGAGAGAGAGAGAGAGAGAGAGAGAGAGAGAGAGAGAGATCTTCAGCCATCTGTGGTAGGTTTCAGGACCAATAATACATTACAAAAAATGCTAACCTCTACTTTAGCAGCAGACTTCTCTTTTTTCTTTTTAGGAGCATTTTCATCATCTGCTGCAGTCCTTTCACCAAGTAATTCATGAAATTTTGCATAAATGGATTGTTGTGACATAAAAATGCATGGCAGACACAAATGCAGTAAGCAAATTATTTAGCAATTACTTGAAAAAAAAAAAAAAAAGAGTTCAAAGGTTTGACCAAAGAAAAAGAAACATGTTCAAAGGTAGTAAAATAAGATCACCTTGAAAATTTTTGGATCAGCCCATGGATGCCTCTTCCTAACATGTGCAAATAGATCACCAACTAGAGACAAAACAATAGAAGAAGAATATATACTAACAAAATGTCAGAAGAAAGTGTTGATTACAATGGAGTGACATGAATCAGACAACATAAACATAGATTGGTACACAAGATCATAGGCAGTTCGAGAAGACTTTTGACTTTGTTGCATTGGCATATACAGAAAGTTGCATTCTGGATATACATAATATATTTTTCCCCTTAACATTGAATAACTTCCGAACCTAAGTGTGAAAATGCCTATGATAGTATAAAACAATAAAGTTCACAATAGATAGAGTATATACTTGTTCTGTTTGCATGTTTTTCTATAAGACCGTAACATTTTTTTCCTGTTGTGAGTATGTATGTAATTAGTAATTCCTTAAGGGACTAACCATTCGTTCGATAGCGCTGCCCCAAAATTGCATTCTTATTTTCTTTGAAAACCTCATTAACAGTCTGTTTTATTTCTTCCTCTGAAACTTCAACACCTGTTGCAAATGCAATAAGGTACGTTATCAATGTCTATAATTCTAGAAATGAAGTAGGAAAACTAACATGATACAATCAATTTGAACTGAGGAAGTGTTAGCTTTAATAAAATCATATGCAACTATCAGCAGAATTAGTAAATGGAACCAGTAAGAACTTGCATTAAATGCCAGAAATAAAACACTACATAACATCCTAAATGCACCCAAATCATTATCGAGCAAACATTATGTGGATTTTCATATCAGAGAGAAGTAGAATAATAATACTTGAAGATCAGAAGAATATGATGTGAATACTACATAAAGCCTTGGTTAAGAATACAAGGAAAAGAAATGCAATATTTAGGAAAGCAACAAGCAGGGGCTATTGGACTTGGAGGAGCAGCTCTCGCTTTCGAATATTTTAGTACTTGAACCAAAAGGATAAAGAGCATCACAATCAAACTCAAACTTACAGGTGCATGATATTAAATCTCTCACCTTGATGGCATGGATAACGTAACAAGGGATTGCAGGAACCTTGCACTCCAGGCTACATATATATAGAGACTTTATCACCATCAACCTTATCTTTCTTAATCTTCACCCACTGATCCATACTCGATCGCCCTAAACCCTCCTGTTTTATAGATCTCCGAATGATCAACATAATCTTTTCTGGAAAAATATTCTGTAAAACCAAGGATAAATTAATGTGTTTAATTAGGGTTATTCCTAAACCTAAATCAATCAAATTCCTCAAATTCCCAAAGTCTAACACCAAGGCTCTAATACCACGTCAAAAGTCTAGGTTTAGGGTAAAAAGATGTTTATTCGATCTTCTCCATAAAGGAGGTATTTATACATGTCTACAAATACAATATAACCTTCTCTATATAGGATAACTATATGAAACTAAATATTTACAAAAGAATAAATACAAAGAAATAAATATATTCCTAATATAGACACAACTAATGAATAACGTAACAAGGCATATTCTTGTACATGTTAATGAATAACATGAACTCAAATGATGACCATAAAAAAGACACAACTTTGATGACAGCTAAATTGAAATTAAATTTTTGTAAAAAAGGTACATAATGCATGTCTGAAATTAGTACTATACTTTCTAAATCAACAAAAAAGAGAAACACTGACCTGGACAACAACATCTGAAGAGTCTATTACTTTGTAGAGCTCACCCCAAATACGTTTACTTTGTCCCTTCTCAAACATTTTATGTCGGACAAGGTCCCTAAACCCGTCCCCTTGGCTTCCTTCTGCAGCAAACAAAAAAAATCTTCTAGCTTCCATATCATAAATCAATTTGCACCTATTATTGTACGACAAAAAAAAGCCCAAACAAAAATCCTAAATCCAAAAAAAATCAAACCCAAAATTATAACCCTAATCAGTGTGAAATCAAAAATGAAAATCCAAAATTAAAACCCTAATCAGTGTGGGATATTGAAATTAAACAAAACAACTTCAAAATTTTAAAAATTTATTTAGACATTAAGGACTTTCAAGATCCTTCAGAGATAGAAAGAGAAACCTTATGTATGCTTCCCTATTTCGCATCCAACGACAGCTGACAGAGAGAAAGGGTGAGAGANAAGCACAGACGCACAGACGCACGCGACCACCGACGCACACCACCACAGACGCATGCGACCACCGATCCACACCACCACAAACGCACACGACCACCGATGCCAGGTCAACGGCAATGGCAACGTCGACTGAGTGAGGATGAGAACGAGAGAGGAGTTACGGGGTGAGTGTGAGAGAATGGGTCTGGGCGTAGGTCAATGTGTCTAAGTGTGAGAGGAAGTTGGTGTCTAAGTCTAGGTCAATGTGTCTAAGTGTGAGAGGAAGTTGGTGTCTAAGTCTTGGTAAAATTTAAGTTGGGTGGAAAATTTTGTGGCTCCTCTTTTTTTTGGATAAAGCAAAGATATCAGTTAAGGATTTAGATATTAGTTTTTAATCAAAATAAAAAAATTAAGATATCGCAAAAATTATAAAAAATTATTAGGTGATATCTTAATAGATTAAGATATCGTCGAAAAATTATTTGATATCTTAAATGTTTTAATATCAGTTTTTAAAAACTGATATTAANAAAAAAATTAAGATATCGCAAAAATTATAAAAAATTATTAGGTGATATCTTAATAGATTAAGATATCGTCGAAAAATTATTTGATATCTTAAATGTTTTAATATCAGTTTTTACAAAAACTGATATTAAACAAGTGATTTCTATTAAGGTTTTTGTTGTAGTGTAGTGTTGGAAAAATAAATAAACTTGTAGTATGATGTTGGAATCNAGAGGTTCGATCCTCAAGCTTCGAATCCACTTCTTGTCCTACATCAATATGGAACATTCAACATTGCATGGTTTATATATTGGTGTATATATTTGTGTACTTTTTAGATGATGCACAATGGCTAAGTATTGTTGTTGGTTAATTCTATATAAGTACAACAAAAAAGTTTGTTTATCAATAAATTTAACAGTTATGCGCTCTATGACTTGTAAATGGTGTTCTTGAAGCTGAGGGAGTTACTATTGAAGCACCAACAAGTCAAGAGGATAAAGGTGCATGCTTAAGGTACATAATTATCGGGGCATTTATATATTTATTTTGGTGGTACAATTAAAGAAATTTCATTTTGTAGTTCTGTGAGATTGATGATATTGAAGGATCTTGAGTTCGTGAAGAAGGATCTTGAAGGGGATGATGTTGACGGTGAAAGCTTGGTCATTTTTTGTGTGAAAACTGGCAGGGTATCTACGTATTTTGTAGCGGGTTTGGAGCTGTTGCATGACCAAGTTTAATTGTTTTAGATGCTTCTAGTTGTAAGAATGTTGAAGGAAACTGATAGAATGATTTGTAATTTAGGCTTCAACTGATATATATGTGTAATGCAAGCTACTTTCAGTTCAAGTATGCGTTTTCAGATTTTATGAGCAATTTATTAATTAGTAGTGTTCATTGAGGTTACATGAAAATTCATTACTATTAATTAGTCAGAATTTTTTTTGCATGGCTTAGGATATTTAATTTCTGAAACCAAATCAGAAACTAATACCAATAAAGTGGGAGTGCAGTAAGCAATGGTTGTTATTAGTGAGCATTCATACCCACTGTTAACAAGATAGTAGAAGAAACCATGGCATGACATTAATTAATAATATCAATCCTCCATCAATTTAGCAACCCCAATAGAGATGGTGAACAAGTGAAACCCACTAACTGCAGCATTGGTGATGACCGGACCTGTCAGACTGACACTGCAGGTTTTGGCAGAAGCTTCCACCATGCTTACATGTGGGTGGCCTTAGCTCCCTTACCACCCCAACACCAACCTCCAACATGACATATGGTGACTGCAGTGTGGCAAGGGACATTACAAACTAACAAAAGTGGCAGTTGCCTCTATGCCTACCAAAAAAAATTGGTTGCCTTTGCTTGTTATTGTTGTAGTGCATCTTCTCTATCTCTCTCCTAGTCCATCACTCCTTCATCCTCCATGTTCCCTTCTCTCTGCTCCATCTCCCTCCCACTCCCCGATCTCCCTCTCTTCCTCCTTTCCCTCCCCGGATCTCTTCTCTCCCACCGACGACGACACGTGCGGCTCTGCCTCTTCCTCCTTAATCTCTTCTCTCCCTCCCTAATCTCTTTTCGAAATTTTGGCAAAATTTTTTCAAATCTAAACAAAAATTATTGGGTATTTGATAAAATTTCCCCCTCCCCAAAAAACGAAATTTTCTTCCATATAAGTAAGTGTATTACCAAGATAGTAACTGTACATGTTTAAGGAAACTCATGTAAGAGAATATGGAATGTTGTCATATATTGGAAAATTATAGTCTTGTGTAAGTGTTTATAAGGGTCTTAAGTATTTTTTAATTGGTTTTGGGATGTATGATTTCCTTCAAATCACACGTTGCCTTTATATACATATTTGGATCAATAGGAATATAATGGTAAAACATACCATTCAAATGAAACTTTGTATATATATATATATATATATTGAGAACTATTGCATTGAATTTTTAAGAGCTCTAATTGATATATAATTTAGCAAAATTACACTAAATAGCCTATGTTGGGGCTTGACTTACTTTTTTAACTTTTTTATTTTGTTTATGGGTTTGATTACAACCTGCTAGTATTTGATTGATATAGAATTTGAGTTTGTTCGTCAAAAGATGAACTTGTTTTCTTCTCCATTAAGACTTAGTTTGGTATTGATGTGAGAAAGAACAGTTGTGAAGTAGAACAATTGTAAAGTAAAGTCAGTTGAAAGTAACATAGTTGAGTGTTTGGTAAATTATGTTTTCAAAAGTTTCGTGAGTACAAAAAACAGTATCAAGGTGTTTGGTAAATTTTAATGTTTCCCTGTTGTAGTTGTGAATAATTACTAAAATGGACATAATGTTGATTTTGGATGAAATGAGGGATAACCCTTTTTCATTTTGAATAAAAATTGAGGGTATATTGGGCAACTCAAAATTTTTATTAATAGTGCCCACAACTTTCATTCTTAACAATTTTGAAAAGCATTTAGATAGCTGCTTTTCAAAATTGTAACGAGTAATCTAGAATTGTGAGATATTATAGCTTTTACTTTTATTACCAAACACCAAAGCTGTTGTGAGCTAATGACCTAAAATTATCATCTACAATAGCTTTTGGTTGTCTAACTACGTACAATCCCAAACGGGCCCTAATGTTATGGATTTTTTCAAAAAAATAACAGTCAAATATATAAGTTTGTTCATCAAAAGATGAACTGGTTGCGACTACTTTAGATGGTGCTGCAATAAATTTTTGTCCAGATGAGGAGTTTTCTTTTGTCAAATCTTGAGGGGTATTTTGGTCTAAAATTTTCCAAAGAGCTATGAAAAGAAACATTTTTCCTACCAATGCTATAAAAGTAACTCACCTATTAAAATTAGTTATTTTATAAAATTAGCTCATAATTTATTCAAGAGTTTGAATATGTTCCAACCACATTAATTTGAATGCAAAGGACTTATTGAGCTCATTTTTTAGCTTTATGATCTTGTCATTGTCTTGACCTACAATCAACATATCATCAACATAGAGAAGAAGCTAGTATGATGTATTCACCGACAGAGTACCTTTTCACAAAGATACAATGGTTTGCAGTTGTCCTTCAATATCCATGCTCAATCATGAAGGAGTCAAACTTCTTGTACTATTGTCGTGGTGCCTGCTTTAGTCTGTACAAGCTTTTCTTTAGTCTACAGACTAGATTTTCTTTTCCTCTTACTTTGAATCCTTCTAGATGCTCTATGTAGATTTCTTCCTCCAGATCACCGTGAAGAAATTCGATCTTTACGTTAAGTTGTTCAATCTTTAGGTTTAAGTTTGCAGTCAACCCAAGTACAACTCAAATGGATAACATCTTCACCACAAGTGAGAAAAATTCTTCAAAGTCAATTCTCTTTCTCTGACTAAAACCTTTCACGACTAGCCTTACCTTGAACCGGGGTCGTGATCTATTCTCTTCAGTCTTCAATATGTACAACCATTTGTTCTTGAGTGTTCGTCTACCTTTTGGTAGTTTCACCAGATCATATGTCTGATTCTCATGCAAGGATTTCATTTCCTTATGTGGAGGGTATCAATTGGAGGGTCTCCGTTCTTTGGTTGATCTTTTAAGTTAAGAATAAATCGGTTGTTCTGGAGGGCCTTGTGCTTCTTGCGCATCATCAGTTGTATCATTATCAACTGGTTCATCTGTAAGAAAATCAATGAATAAATTATGCGGAATTTCAACACTTGAATACAATATATCTCAAGGATAATGAAGATAAGATCAGAGTTACATACCGTTGTTGGCCATTGAGAATTGATGGAGATTGTTGATTGAAATTTCTTAGACAAACCTTAATCCTGAGACTTCTTCTACTCTCTGTCTCTCTTTACACAGATTGTTTCTTTTACTGATGGAATAGTTAAGTTACCAAATATGCTCAAGGGTCTGTGTCTATTATAGAGGAGAGTAGAGGGCCACAGAAATTGATAAAAACGTGCTATTTAGAAAACCACCCATCATGGACTTTTATCTAAAAGCAGTTATGTGTTTACTGGCTTCCTTAATTTGTGGAGTCCAACAAACATGAAAACATGTAGTGGGTAAATGGGTCACCAACGTGAAACTAACATTCTCCCACTTGACCCATTAAACTATCAAGATGCAGAATTGCAGACTATGAATATTTCAAAAACATGCAATTTTATAAAACTTTTTGACTCAGTTAGATTCCACACTAAAAGAATATGTGATCACAAAAGTCTTTCAAAACAGCCAGTAAATCCATACTTATTAAAGCTATGATACTGTGATTAGTCCAAATCATCAACATGTCTCATAGCGGTTGTATAACATCTACATCATATTCCCTTCTATGTACCACAAAATTGATGACTTTTGTAACCCAATCTATTATGCCTAACAGCCCCTGTAATTTGTCTTGTTAAGACATTTCCTGTTAATAAAACAGCCAAAACAATATGTGCACAATTTGAAACAGGAAAAACATAAACAAACTTTTACTGCGCAATATGTCAATAATTATTAAAACAGTACACACAAAACCACATATCATGAATTACTCAAAAGACCCATCCTTGCAACATGTTCCTTATATGTCTTTGGAGGCAATCCCTTAGTTAACGGATCAGCTATCATAAGAGTGGTGCTTAAATTTTCGATTGACACTTGTTGTTCCTTGACTCTTTCTCTAACAACCAAGTACTTAAGTTCCATGTGTTTAGAACCACTAGAGTACTTTCCATTCTTAGAGAAGAAAACTGCTGCAGTATTATCACAATATATTCTCAGTGGCCTGGCAATGGAGTCCACAACACCAAGTCCTGAGACAAAATTTCGTAACCATAAAGCATGATTTGTGGCCTCAAAACACGCCACAAACTCGGCCTCCATCGTCGATGAGGCAGTTATAGACTGCTTTACACTTTTCCACGAGACTGCCCCACTAGCTAGCATAAACACAAAACCAGATGTGGATTTTAAGCTATCTTGGCAACCAGCAAAATCCGAGTTTAAGTACCCGATCAGTTCTAATTGATCTGATCTACTATATGTGAGCATATAATCCTTTGTCCCTTGAAGATATCTCATAACCTTCTTTGCTGCCCTCCAATGTTCCATTCCTGGGTTACTCTGATATCTACCTAGCATTCCAACAGCAAAGCTAATATCCGGTTTGGTACAAGTTTGAGCATACATCAAGCTCCCCACAGCTGATGCATATGGAATCTTATTCATCCCTTCTCTTTCTAAGTCATTCCTTGGACACTGTTTTTCATTTAACTTATCACCTTTAACTATTGGTGCATCACTGACTGAACACAACTGCATATTGAATCTTTCCAAGACTCGATTGATATATTCTTTCTGAGATAGTCCTAGTAATCCTCGAGATCGATCCCTAAAGATCTCTATGCCAATAACATAAGCTGCCTCACCCATATCAACCATCTTAAAGTTCTTGGCAAGATATTCCTTGGTTACATGTAACAAACCAAGATCACTACTAGCTAACAAAATATCATCCACGTACAGAACCAAAAAGATAAACTTACTCCCACTAATTTTCAGATATATACACTGATCAACAGTGTTTTCCTTAAATCCAAATGAGGTAATGATATCATTAAACCTTATATACCATTGCCTAGAAGCTTGTTTAAGCCCATAAATAGATTTCTTTAATTTGCAAGCTAAATTTTCTTTTCCTTTCTTTGCGAACCCTTCAGGTTGCTCCATGTAGATATCTTCATCCAAATTCCCATTAAGAAAAGCGGTTTTCACATCCATTTGATGTAACTCTAAGTCATAATGAGCTACAAGTGCCATGATGATTCTAAGTGAGTCCTTCTTAGACACTAGAGAGAATGTATCTTTATAGTCAATGCCTTCCTTCTGAGTGAAACCTTTGCCCACAAGTCTGGCCTTATATCGCTCGATATTGCCTTTAGCATCGCGCTTGGTCTTAAAGACCCATTTACAGCCGACTTTCTTACAATTATTAGGCAATTCGACGAGATCCCAGACACAATTCTGGTCCATTGATTTCAACTCTTCATTCATGGCATCTATCCATTTACTAGATTCATCACTCTCAATGGCTTGTGAAAATGAAACCGGATCTTTCTTAATCCCAATATCATAATCAGATTCCTGTAGATACACCACATAGTCATCTGTAATGGCAGCCCTCCTTTCTCTCTGAGATCTTCTCAGAACTACTGGTTGTGGTGGTTCTACAACATTTTCAATGACGATATCTCCATGGAGTGGAGATGCATTTTCATTATGTTGTTCATTCACTTCAGGTTGCGGAGCATTCTGAGGAATAACAACATTATCTTGAAGAGGAAAAGGTGGTAGGATATCCACTCTTATTTCTTCAAGATTCACCTTTCGTGATTCTTCACTCCCACTAATTTCACCATTTTCTAGGAATCTAGCATTGCCAGTTTCAACTATCCTCATACTATGGTTAGGACAATAAAATCTATACCCTTTAGACTTTTCTGGATAACCAATGAAATATCCAGATATTGTTCTTGAGTCTAACTTTTTCTCATGTGGGTTAAAGATTCTTGCTTCCGTTGGACAACCCCAAACATGTAAATGTCTTAGACTAGGTTTCCTACCAGTCCACAACTCAAAAGGAGTTGTTGGGACTGCCTTACTAGGAACTCTGTTTAAGATATACATTGATGTCTTTAAAGCTTCACTCCACAATGACTTAGGTACAGTAGTAAAACTCATCATACTCCTAACCATGTCTAAAAGCGTACGGTTACGCCTTTCAGCAACTCCATTCTGCTGTGGCGTACCTCGCATTGTGTATTGAGCACAAATGCCATGCTTTTCAAGAAATTTGGCAAATGGGCCAGGATTTTGTCCTGACTCATCACATCTACCATAAAACTCTCCACCTCTATCTGATCTCACAATTTTAACCTTTCTATATAATTGTCTCTCGACCTCAGTAATGTACCCCTTAAGGATGTCAATGGCTTGAGACTTTTCATGTATTAGATATACATAACCATAACGAGATAGATCATCTATGAAGGTGATAAAGTACCTCTCTCCAGTAAAACATGGAATGGAGAGTGGTCCGAAAATATCTNTGTATATATATATATATATTGAGAACTATTGCATTGAATTTTTAAGAGCTCTAATTGATATATAATTTAGCAAAATTACACTAAATAGCCTATGTTGGGGCTTGACTTACTTTTTTAACTTTTTTATTTTGTTTATGGGTTTGATTACAACCTGCTAGTATTTGATTGATATAGAATTTGAGTTTGTTCGTCAAAAGATGAACTTGTTTTCTTCTCCATTAAGACTTAGTTTGGTATTGATGTGAGAAAGAACAGTTGTGAAGTAGAACAATTGTAAAGTAAAGTCAGTTGAAAGTAACATAGTTGAGTGTTTGGTAAATTATGTTTTCAAAAGTTTCGTGAGTACAAAAAACAGTATCAAGGTGTTTGGTAAATTTTAATGTTTCCCTGTTGTAGTTGTGAATAATTACTAAAATGGACATAATGTTGATTTTGGATGAAATGAGGGATAACCCTTTTTCATTTTGAATAAAAATTGAGGGTATATTGGGCAACTCAAAATTTTTATTAATAGTGCCCACAACTTTCATTCTTAACAATTTTGAAAAGCATTTAGATAGCTGCTTTTCAAAATTGTAACGAGTAATCTAGAATTGTGAGATATTATAGCTTTTACTTTTATTACCAAACACCAAAGCTGTTGTGAGCTAATGACCTAAAATTATCATCTACAATAGCTTTTGGTTGTCTAACTACGTACAATCCCAAACGGGCCCTAATGTTATGGATTTTTTCAAAAAAATAACAGTCAAATATATAAGTTTGTTCATCAAAAGATGAACTGGTTGCGACTACTTTAGATGGTGCTGCAATAAATTTTTGTCCAGATGAGGAGTTTTCTTTTGTCAAATCTTGAGGGGTATTTTGGTCTAAAATTTTCCAAAGAGCTATGAAAAGAAACATTTTTCCTACCAATGCTATAAAAGTAACTCACCTATTAAAATTAGTTATTTTATAAAATTAGCTCATAATTTATTCAAGAGTTTGAATATGTTCCAACCACATTAATTTGAATGCAAAGGACTTATTGAGCTCATTTTTTAGCTTTATGATCTTGTCATTGTCTTGACCTACAATCAACATATCATCAACATAGAGAAGAAGCTAGTATGATGTATTCACCGACAGAGTACCTTTTCACAAAGATACAATGGTTTGCAGTTGTCCTTCAATATCCATGCTCAATCATGAAGGAGTCAAACTTCTTGTACTATTGTCGTGGTGCCTGCTTTAGTCTGTACAAGCTTTTCTTTAGTCTACAGACTAGATTTTCTTTTCCTCTTACTTTGAATCCTTCTAGATGCTCTATGTAGATTTCTTCCTCCAGATCACCGTGAAGAAATTCGATCTTTACGTTAAGTTGTTCAATCTTTAGGTTTAAGTTTGCAGTCAACCCAAGTACAACTCAAATGGATAACATCTTCACCACAAGTGAGAAAAATTCTTCAAAGTCAATTCTCTTTCTCTGACTAAAACCTTTCACGACTAGCCTTACCTTGAACCGGGGTCGTGATCTATTCTCTTCAGTCTTCAATATGTACAACCATTTGTTCTTGAGTGTTCGTCTACCTTTTGGTAGTTTCACCAGATCATATGTCTGATTCTCATGCAAGGATTTCATTTCCTTATGTGGAGGGTATCAATTGGAGGGTCTCCGTTCTTTGGTTGATCTTTTAAGTTAAGAATAAATCGGTTGTTCTGGAGGGCCTTGTGCTTCTTGCGCATCATCAGTTGTATCATTATCAACTGGTTCATCTGTAAGAAAATCAATGAATAAATTATGCGGAATTTCAACACTTGAATACAATATATCTCAAGGATAATGAAGATAAGATCAGAGTTACATACCGTTGTTGGCCATTGAGAATTGATGGAGATTGTTGATTGAAATTTCTTAGACAAACCTTAATCCTGAGACTTCTTCTACTCTCTGTCTCTCTTTACACAGATTGTTTCTTTTACTGATGGAATAGTTAAGTTACCAAATATGCTCAAGGGTCTGTGTCTATTATAGAGGAGAGTAGAGGGCCACAGAAATTGATAAAAACGTGCTATTTAGAAAACCACCCATCATGGACTTTTATCTAAAAGCAGTTATGTGTTTACTGGCTTCCTTAATTTGTGGAGTCCAACAAACATGAAAACATGTAGTGGGTAAATGGGTCACCAACGTGAAACTAACATTCTCCCACTTGACCCATTAAACTATCAAGATGCAGAATTGCAGACTATGAATATTTCAAAAACATGCAATTTTATAAAACTTTTTGACTCAGTTAGATTCCACACTAAAAGAATATGTGATCACAAAAGTCTTTCAAAACAGCCAGTAAATCCATACTTATTAAAGCTATGATACTGTGATTAGTCCAAATCATCAACATGTCTCATAGCGGTTGTATAACATCTACATCATATTCCCTTCTATGTACCACAAAATTGATGACTTTTGTAACCCAATCTATTATGCCTAACAGCCCCTGTAATTTGTCTTGTTAAGACATTTCCTGTTAATAAAACAGCCAAAACAATATGTGCACAATTTGAAACAGGAAAAACATAAACAAACTTTTACTGCGCAATATGTCAATAATTATTAAAACAGTACACACAAAACCACATATCATGAATTACTCAAAAGACCCATCCTTGCAACATGTTCCTTATATGTCTTTGGAGGCAATCCCTTAGTTAACGGATCAGCTATCATAAGAGTGGTGCTTAAATTTTCGATTGACACTTGTTGTTCCTTGACTCTTTCTCTAACAACCAAGTACTTAAGTTCCATGTGTTTAGAACCACTAGAGTACTTTCCATTCTTAGAGAAGAAAACTGCTGCAGTATTATCACAATATATTCTCAGTGGCCTGGCAATGGAGTCCACAACACCAAGTCCTGAGACAAAATTTCGTAACCATAAAGCATGATTTGTGGCCTCAAAACACGCCACAAACTCGGCCTCCATCGTCGATGAGGCAGTTATAGACTGCTTTACACTTTTCCACGAGACTGCCCCACTAGCTAGCATAAACACAAAACCAGATGTGGATTTTAAGCTATCTTGGCAACCAGCAAAATCCGAGTTTAAGTACCCGATCAGTTCTAATTGATCTGATCTACTATATGTGAGCATATAATCCTTTGTCCCTTGAAGATATCTCATAACCTTCTTTGCTGCCCTCCAATGTTCCATTCCTGGGTTACTCTGATATCTACCTAGCATTCCAACAGCAAAGCTAATATCCGGTTTGGTACAAGTTTGAGCATACATCAAGCTCCCCACAGCTGATGCATATGGAATCTTATTCATCCCTTCTCTTTCTAAGTCATTCCTTGGACACTGTTTTTCATTTAACTTATCACCTTTAACTATTGGTGCATCACTGACTGAACACAACTGCATATTGAATCTTTCCAAGACTCGATTGATATATTCTTTCTGAGATAGTCCTAGTAATCCTCGAGATCGATCCCTAAAGATCTCTATGCCAATAACATAAGCTGCCTCACCCATATCAACCATCTTAAAGTTCTTGGCAAGATATTCCTTGGTTACATGTAACAAACCAAGATCACTACTAGCTAACAAAATATCATCCACGTACAGAACCAAAAAGATAAACTTACTCCCACTAATTTTCAGATATATACACTGATCAACAGTGTTTTCCTTAAATCCAAATGAGGTAATGATATCATTAAACCTTATATACCATTGCCTAGAAGCTTGTTTAAGCCCATAAATAGATTTCTTTAATTTGCAAGCTAAATTTTCTTTTCCTTTCTTTGCGAACCCTTCAGGTTGCTCCATGTAGATATCTTCATCCAAATTCCCATTAAGAAAAGCGGTTTTCACATCCATTTGATGTAACTCTAAGTCATAATGAGCTACAAGTGCCATGATGATTCTAAGTGAGTCCTTCTTAGACACTAGAGAGAATGTATCTTTATAGTCAATGCCTTCCTTCTGAGTGAAACCTTTGCCCACAAGTCTGGCCTTATATCGCTCGATATTGCCTTTAGCATCGCGCTTGGTCTTAAAGACCCATTTACAGCCGACTTTCTTACAATTATTAGGCAATTCGACGAGATCCCAGACACAATTCTGGTCCATTGATTTCAACTCTTCATTCATGGCATCTATCCATTTACTAGATTCATCACTCTCAATGGCTTGTGAAAATGAAACCGGATCTTTCTTAATCCCAATATCATAATCAGATTCCTGTAGATACACCACATAGTCATCTGTAATGGCAGCCCTCCTTTCTCTCTGAGATCTTCTCAGAACTACTGGTTGTGGTGGTTCTACAACATTTTCAATGACGATATCTCCATGGAGTGGAGATGCATTTTCATTATGTTGTTCATTCACTTCAGGTTGCGGAGCATTCTGAGGAATAACAACATTATCTTGAAGAGGAAAAGGTGGTAGGATATCCACTCTTATTTCTTCAAGATTCACCTTTCGTGATTCTTCACTCCCACTAATTTCACCATTTTCTAGGAATCTAGCATTGCCAGTTTCAACTATCCTCATACTATGGTTAGGACAATAAAATCTATACCCTTTAGACTTTTCTGGATAACCAATGAAATATCCAGATATTGTTCTTGAGTCTAACTTTTTCTCATGTGGGTTAAAGATTCTTGCTTCCGTTGGACAACCCCAAACATGTAAATGTCTTAGACTAGGTTTCCTACCAGTCCACAACTCAAAAGGAGTTGTTGGGACTGCCTTACTAGGAACTCTGTTTAAGATATACATTGATGTCTTTAAAGCTTCACTCCACAATGACTTAGGTACAGTAGTAAAACTCATCATACTCCTAACCATGTCTAAAAGCGTACGGTTACGCCTTTCAGCAACTCCATTCTGCTGTGGCGTACCTCGCATTGTGTATTGAGCACAAATGCCATGCTTTTCAAGAAATTTGGCAAATGGGCCAGGATTTTGTCCTGACTCATCACATCTACCATAAAACTCTCCACCTCTATCTGATCTCACAATTTTAACCTTTCTATATAATTGTCTCTCGACCTCAGTAATGTACCCCTTAAGGATGTCAATGGCTTGAGACTTTTCATGTATTAGATATACATAACCATAACGAGATAGATCATCTATGAAGGTGATAAAGTACCTCTCTCCAGTAAAACATGGAATGGAGAGTGGTCCGAAAATATCTGTATGTATTATCTCAAGAAGCTCAGTGCTTCTTGTGGCACTTTTCTTAGTGTGTTTGGTTTGCTTTCCCTTAATGCAATCCACACACACTTCAAAATCAGTGAAGTCTAGATTATTCAAAATTCCATTCTTCACCAATCTCTCAATTCTATCTCTGGAGATATGCCCCAGTCTTCTATGCTACAAAATTGAAGATTTTTCATTAATTAGGCCACGTTTTAAACCAACATTTGAATGCAGGGTTACTAAAGATTGTGCAAACTCATGATTCAAAGAAATTTTATATAAACCATCATATAAAATACCATAACCAACCATAATTGAATTAAACATCAAACTGAGTTTCCTACAACCAAATAAAACTGAATATCCAGCAACATCCAAAGTAGATAAAGAAACTAAATTCCTAGAAATCGAAGGTACATAAAAAGTGTTCATAAGATCCATCTAATGACCCGTCTCAAGGAGTAAACGATATGATAAGTCCATAAATATACTCATTTATGTACTCTTTTTACTTAGGTTTTGTAAATGAATTAAATTTAAAAAGGGCTTATTACTTCACTTTTCTGATTTTCAGTTTTTCTGCGCTCTTAGAAGGTTTTTAATGGAAAATCAACTTTTCGAAAGAATTTTAGCGCAAGGCCAATTGGAGAGGAAAGCTAATACCTTGAAGTTCAATCTGTGATTTTTCTAGAATTTATTACCAAGCCAATTGGTACAGTTTTACAAGTAAAGTCAGCCCACGTGCAGACATGACAGTTTCGTACATGTTACGTGAATATGAAGAAACGGAAGCCTTCCCGAATTTTCCAAGTTACGTGCTTTATATGGTTGGAAAGATAAGACATTTATCTTTCTAAAATATATTTTTACTGATTTTTCTAGAAGGCCGAAGATCCCCAAATCGTGTGACAATTGGGCTGAGCTGTATTTTCCTGTGGAGTTAGGAATTGTGATTTTTACTTTCCTATTTGGATTCCTTGTTTACCAAGGCTTCTTGGACGACTTTTCAGTCAATTTTAGGGTTTAGGACTTTGATGTAATTCATATAAAAAGCCAGCCAAGGCCCCATACAGTAGAACTCACGTCCTAAGGAGATCAGCCTCGAAAGAATTCCTTTCTTCTTTTAATTTTCAGTTTTTATGTATTTATTTTTTAGATCATCCAATAACATGAGTAACTAATTTCTTGTTAGTTAGGGCTTAATCTTGAAGCCCTAAACATGATTTCAATTCTATAAACAAGTTTGAATGGATTTTTCAGTTTCTACAAGCGTGATGATTTCAGTTCTCTATATTATGTGAATTCTGATAATTTGATTCTTTGAGTAGCTAACTTTGAAGCATGTATCAGAATTAAATTGTTGTAGAACATTGGTCAATTGCCATATTGGATGTGTTCTTGTTTGCAACGAATAATTGGGTTAAGAACTAGTTATGAGAAATCGATTCTTGAATTCCTAATAACAAATGCCATGTTTTAGGGTTTTTGTGCCACTCATATTTTCTTTAGTCTTAATGGATTCTTGATTGTTAATTTGAGTAAATACCATACTGGATTTCAATTAAGAATACACGTATTGATGTAAATGCCATACACCTTACATACACTACGTATTGATGTAAATGCCATACACCTTACATACACTTAAGAGAGAATCATACAACTTGAGTCAAATGCCATGATCTTGTTGTGAGTGTCGTCATCAAATGCTTGCTAAAAATTGATTATCTATTGTTGTTTATGGATTGATTGAGTGTTTGGAGGTGGATAGTGAGTTCTAGCTATTGTTCTTGATTGATTTTAAACCAATTTCTCTTAAACTCTAATTTAAATTCTGTTTTGTTTTCTTTTCCTTTTTTTGTTTTATTTACAAAATCAAATCAAAACCCCTTTGGTGTTGGCGTGTGTGTGGAAGTCCTTGTGATTTCAATCTTTATTTTGTTTTCGTGTTTAATTGTGTTCGAGTTTTCTTTGTGTGACATTGATAAACATCTCTTTAGATTACAATCTCTGTGGGAATGACTCTTGCTTGCTTACTATACTATCATTTGATTTGTGCACTTGCAAGGTTTTAATATTGTTGTTAAAAATTACCAACACGATAGGTTCCAACAGCTACCACTTCTGCTTTAAGACGGTTCCCCATATAGACAAATCTTTCACTTTCTTTCGGTTTCTGGCTTATAAGGTATCCCTGCATTGAATTTGTTATGTGAGTTGTGGCCCCAGAGTCAATCCACCAAGTATTAGAAGGAACTTCAGCAAGATTTGATTCATAACATACAAAAGAAGTATTCATACCTTTCTTTTCGAACCAAGCCTTACGCTTGTTGCAATCTTTCTTCACATGTCCTTTCTTGCCACAGAAGTAGCATTTGACAATGAAGTTACTTCCATGGCCCTGGCTACTTTCCCCAGGTCCATTTCTTTTCATTGGTGGAAATTTCTTTCCTCTTTTCTTAAAACCTCCTTGAGTTACAGCCAGCACAGTTTGATGGGCCGAACTGAGCAGGAAGTGAGTTGAGAATGAATTGCACCAAAAAAGATTCATCCACCTGCATTTCAAGGGTTCTAAGTTTTGCAGCTTTATCAGTCATATTAAGGATATGATCCTGAACTCCCTTGTTACCATCATATTTCATAGTAGTTAATTCTGCCAAGAGTGTGCCTGCAAGTGACTTATCAGCTGATTTAAAGCGTTCTTTCACAGCAGCTAAGTATTCCACGGCACTATCAGTCTGAAGAAGGGATGTCTTGATGTTATTTGCAATAGTCATCCTCATAAACATAAGACTAAGTCTGTTTGATCTCTCCCAGGCTTTCAAAACCTGTTCTGCATCATCATTAGCTTCTTCAGGTCTTTCAACCAAAAGAGCCATGTCAAGATCTAACACACCCAGCGTGAATTGGACCTGCTCATACCATTCAGAAAAGTTTGACCCATTGAGGGTCGGAATGCTAGATGCATGGGAGTGCAAAGAAGTGGGAACATTCACTGTAATAAAAATATCAATGCTCTCGTTAAGGCCAAAAATCTTTAACATAGAATTTTAATATTAATCAAATATAGACAATTGATATCACTATGATAACTCCTTTGGGCAAAACCTTAGTATATCTAGTGTCTACTATTCTTATAGGTACAAATATTATCACCTATAAAGGTCTGATGTATTTTATGTCACTTACATACTTAGACATGTTACCTTTGGGTATCCAAATCTACCTTACTTAATTACATAAATTACATTACCCCATCCAGTTCATAATTAATTGAAAGTGACTTCCTTTGGGTTAGTCTCAATTCTCCTAATTATGACTGCCATCGAGAATATTATTGCCTTTTATATCATTTTGTAATGATTAATCTTTCATGTAATTTAATATTCATGAAGCTTATTAATTTGGGTCACTTTGGCGACCATCAAACAATAAACCATATGAACACAAAATTAACCAACAATATTCTCTAATAAATGTCATACATTATCATTCAAAAGTATAACACGAAGAACACTAATAGTTTAAATAAAAGTATGAAACTATTAATCAAAATGAGATCTAGATGAAATGCTGAACAAGAAACCACTCACAGTTTCGACATCATTCTTGTAATTTGTATTGGAAACAAATAAAATGATCAACAATAATTCTAGTTAATTAAGTTCTACCCAATATCAAATAATTCTAAGATATATACATTAATTCATAACCATGCTCTGATACCAATTGTAAGAAAATCAATGAATAAATTATGCGGAATTTCAACACTTAAATACAATATATCTCAAGGATAATGAAGATAAGATCAGAGTTACATACCGTTGTTGGCCATTAAGAATTGATGCAGATTGGTGATTGAAACTTCTTAGACAAACCTTAATCCTGAGACTTCTTCTACTCTATGTCTCTCTTTACACAGATTGTTTCTTTTACTGATGGAATAGTTAAGTTACCAAATATGCTCAAGGGTCTGTGTCTATTATAGAGGAGAGTAGAGAGCCACAGAAACTGATAAAAACGTGCTATTTAGAAAACCACCCATTATGGACTTTTATCTAAAAGCAATTATGTGTTTACTGGCTTCCTTAATTTGTGGAGTTCAACAAACATGAAAACATGTAGTGGGTAAATGGGTCACCAACGTGAAACTAACATCATCCGCTATGAGGCCATAGACCGCATCACCAAAATCTTCAATTGCATCTCCCTCGTCATCATGCTTTGTGCTTGGAGGAACTTGATCCATATTTTCCAGTCCTTCTCTAGGATGATCATGCTTTTCAGTTTTTTAAATATCTTTGAGGTTCTGGTCTTCAAAAAGACAATATCTCGGCTTTTGACAATCTTCTTATTGACAAGATCCCATAGCATGTACCCGAACTCTTCATTTTCATATCCCAAGAATATGCATTCTTTTTACTTGGTGTCGAGCTTAGACTTTTCATCTTTGGGAATGTGAACAAATGCTCTGCATCCAAATACTTTTAATTGTTTGTATGTGACGCCTTTTTTATTCGAAAACTTGTTTCGCACGTCACTGTTCTGAGGGAGAAAGGTTGATTAGATCAACCGCAATCATTAGAGCTTCACCCCAAAAGCCATAGTGCCCAATGCTGCTGCTGCTGCAGAATACTTATTTACAAAGTAGCACTGACGGCCTTCTAATGCTAAAGGGAAGGAAGCCATGTCAATGTCAACGAGAAAGCTTGCAGCCACATTGTGGGAGATCAATGAAGTCCCTTTGAAGTAGAAGAAGGATCCCAAAGTCACCAAAGATGGTGGTATTGTTAAAATGTCATCACTACCAGGTTCCTTGTAGCCAAAGTTATTAGATCCATCATCCTATACTCCTATTTCCGAGATGGGATTATTTTATTTTGTGTGTGTGTCTATTTTTTTATTCTTTTTCTTTTTCTCTGGTGGATAAAGTTCTGGTTTCACAGGATTTATGTCTGATGTAGTGAAAATTTTGTTTTTGTTTTTGTTTTTCATATTATACAGTAACACAAATCGCACAATTCTTGTACCGAATGAGTGTGATATAAGTCTCTGCCATCAGTTTTTGTATGAGGTTTTTTATAAGCATTCAATTGCGACACATGTAGATGCTTTAGTTTTTCTAGCTAGGAAGAGTTCTGTTCATCAGTTCTTGCTGACACTATTGTAGGGTTAGTTTTTTTTTTTTGAGAAAAAGATATTGAATTCAAAGTTTATTTTATTTCTGGAAATTTTGCAGAGAAAAAATGGATCTGGAGGTGCTGGACACCAGAGAAGATTGTCAGCCATTTCTCATAAACTTCATGTGACTGATCACTATATGGGCGATTTTAAAACTCAGAGGCAGTGCCAATTTAGTGGAGGTAAACCAATGTATATCAATCAGAATAATCTTTGATCAGTAAAAAACAGGGACATATTGTGTCGTTTTGGGGATGTTGTTTTCCTTTTTGTGTCAAAAGGGAATAAAATTATGAAAAATGACAAGAAGATGTTGACAGTGATTCTCAAAAATTGGTCCCCCAAGATTTGTCTGATAATCGTCCATCTCATAAATATCAACAATAGTTTTCTGGGTTGTCATTTTCAATGGATAGTAGATTTTTAAAAGTTCATTTTCGGTTTCATCGTTTTCATGCTTAAAACACTTTGGTATTGCTATGCACCAAACACATTCTTAGAACTTCAAGAACGAATTTTTGCTTTTCTCCTCTAATATATGCCTTTGTAATGCATTTGTTTGCATATGCCTGCATATATTTTTTGGTCGGACACAGTTTAACAGGGGAAAGCATGTAGCCCTTGGCAACTAGAATGTTTGTTACTTTTGAGCACATCAATTTTGAAACACTGAGAATATGTTAAAGATAAGCCTGCAGTTGGCTCCCTGGGGTTTCTATAGTGAATTTCAAAGATGAGAAAGAAGTACATTGTACACATGTTGATTGCATATCACAACATGCAGGTCAAAGATCAATCTTGTGAGTATCACAGACCTTATATTATCTGATACAAAAGTAGTACCAATCCATAGCTTTGACAGTACAACTTGCAAGTACCAGTCCTTGTCCATGAAGGATCCTGGAAACGGAGAGTATGGAAGTTAAACGGCATTGCTGAAGAAATTTAGGCATTCATCCCAAAACCAATTGGCAATGAGAGTAATAGCTCAAACCCTTATAAGCCACTAGCAAGGCCCTCATATATTCAATGTAAGATTTCTCTCAACACGCCCCCGCACGTGTGGCGTCATTTAAGCCTAACACATGGACAATTTATATTATGTGAGTTGGGAGCACGTGTGGCCGTAAGACGCATCACATGGATAACCTGCTCTGATACTATGAAGAAATCTAGACATTCATCCCAAAACCAATTGCCAATGAGAATAGTAGCTCAAACCCTTATAAACTACTAGCAAAGCCCTCACATCTTCAATTTGAGATTTCTCTCAACAATTGCAAGAGAGTGATTCAAATCCCCAGCTAGCAAGAAGAAGAGGTCAGTGCCAGGGTCAAGAGAATATAAATGTTTTCCTGTCATTTAATTTATTCCCACTGAGCAAGCTTCTCTTGTTCTTGTTTCTTCATAGTTTGCCACTGCTTAAATTGTTTGCATCAATCAAGTTCGATGTTATAGAGTGAACAATTGTACATACAATTTTATACAATGCTATATGAATCCAATATAATTTTATTTGTAAGTTTTGAGTATCTGTTCGGGATCCTTTCGGAAAGTCCACGTTCCAATACATAAAAATTATAATACATTCAGTTTCGAGTTCTAGGAGGCTAAATGAGGAGAACAAAATAGTATTACCATACATTTAGGTGTTTTGTTCAACCAAAAAACCCGAGCACACTACTTTGCATTCTGCATACATGACATCTTCTGCAGTGTACCTTCATTTGCTACACTTTCCTCCATGAAAGTTTAAAGTTTTGTTCGCCGAGTGTCGAGTGTCTGGTTCTAGTAGAAAACATATGGAGCCCACCACATAAAAGTGGACCCCACCTCCCTCAGAAGAGGAATCAAGGACACAAGAGGCTGGGACAGCTCCTCCAAACCCAAGATATGCTGATGCCCCATCTTGGCCAAACATACATTCTTAATGTAATTCCCATCTGATATTCTATTTAAAAAGGGAATTTAAATAGACAGTCAATTCTGATATTCCATTTAAATGACTCCCAACATGTTTGGGGAAATTCACCACTGAACTTGATTCTGATACAAGGTAAGACAGTCCATAACCACATCAATTTCAACTTCATAAGTAATAACCTATTTTTTTGAAGTACAATTCGGTAAGAATAATTCACATTTGACAAAAGAGAAACAGATAACCATATCAATTTCAACTTTATTCAGATAACAGATAACCACTGAACTTGATTCTGATACAAGGTAAGACAGTCTGTAACAATATCAATTTCAACTTCATAAGTAATAACTTATTTTTTTCAAGTACATATCGGTAAGAATAATTCACATTTGACATAAGAGAAACAGATACCAAAGCAATAAAAGGTCAGGTCTACAGAGGATATACACCAACAATCACATGTCTAACAAAGGGTCATCATATTATTAGTGAACCTTTTTGCGAACTACACTCGGATGGAAAACTGGTTATAACCAACTATGACTTTTGTGAGACGTCAGTCTTTGCCGAGGCTGAAGTGAAAGTAACTGGAATTGTTGGATGGTCTCTCACAATCAAGCTAAGCACTTCAGGCCGTGAATAGTGTCCAACCACATCGAAATCAAATTTCGCCCTTGCTATTTCTCCAAGATCTAAGAACCATTTGGTCATTAACAAAATCAGAGCTCCATTCTTTCAAACAAAAGAAATAAAAAAAGCATCTCTCTTCATTCAATATTTTTTGTTTGAACTTTTAATTTTACAGTCACTATATAAGGGTCTTGAATAAAGGTAAAGTAATTTGGTTTGACTTCACACCAAATTTGACCCATGACTAAACTTAATTATATTCCTCCTAGGTGCATTTATAGGGTCATGCTAGACTTAGGGCAGGTCAATATAACTATTTATGGGGATACTCAAGCTTTTGACAAACCCATTAAACAACATAAAGCCTATTACTTCAGATCATCCACCAAACAACATAAAGCCTAGATCAGACAGCAAACAATAAACTAAGTTATACCAATCTTTCTTAGAGAGTATTGAAAATACAGAAACATCCCTCTTGCTTTCAAAAACTCTATTGAGCTCCCCTGCCATTTCAGATTCTAGAGAAATTACTTCTTATAGAGATAGGGTTCTCAAGTTTAAGAGAAATGTCGATAATTAGGGATGTTAACTTAGTTCTGAAAATAGAATGGTGGGTTCCTGCAATTTTGCTTGAGGTTGAGGTTTCTTTAATTCCAGTAAACCTCAAAGGGATTCAAAGGAACATTGGTATGAATTACTGAAAAGAAAATTATCAGAGTTTGGCAATATAGAAACTTAATTGATGTCAGAAGAGTATATAAACAGATGGCATACCAAGATCTGCTGAGATGAGAGCCTCCCCATCATAATTGGGTCCAGCAAGAACAGCGCCTGAAGGTGAGATAATGACACTGCCTCCAGCACAGACAACAGAATCTGGTGTAAGTTCCTCTTCTGTGCCTGAAAACACATATTCTGGAGGAGGGGGGTAGTCTTTCCTTCGACAGAATTGATTAGCTGACAAGACAAAACACCCACCCTCCATAGCAATATGAGTCATTGATGCTTGCCATAAATCCCTGGAATCAGCTGTAGGAGCACAATATATTTCAATGCCTACACACAACAAAGCATCGTACATCAGTCTACGTATCAAAGATTATTGTATCAAAAGTGGAACTAAGAACACATTTAGATTCCACCAAGCAAATCATGCTGATGTATAGACATTCATGCTCACGTTGAGCAGAAATATTTTATCAATTAAAAACACTTATAGATGGTCTTCTGTCTTTAAATGAATACAAGTAGCTAGGAAAATCTTGTAGAGATTGAATGGATACAATGCCAACTTTCTTAGAAAAGCGAGATTATGCCACACATGTTGTAGAAAAGGGCCTGGGCAGACTGTTCTTGGTCTTCAGAGAAGAAGTATTAATAAAGCCTATATATTAATTTAATTTGAATCAATCTGAAAGACAAAATACTCAACACATTGCACAGGAACCTAGGAACTGGTTCAATCCAGCATAAATTACTTAATTCAGCCACCCAATTGGCCAAATAATATTTTAAACTGATACCAGCCTAAATAAAAGTCAACTCTACTTATTGAACTTAAACTTGCATGGCAAGGCATGAAAACTGGAAGAAAGCAGTCCCAAACAGGGCCATAGCCCAGAATAAAAGCAAGCAATCCAGATGGCTATAGCGCCACCCATCATAAGTCATCCTACTCATATAACACTGAAATAATCATCAAATTATGAATTCCAAACTTAGAAGAAAGTAGAAAACAATTGCGGTTAAATAAGCACATTAGAAGAAAATTGAAGTATTTAGAAAAGTGAGTCAAAACAGTTTAGGTCAAGTGTGGTATTTCAAAATGTCCAAGCCAAAGTAACTAACCTTTAGCATACATTGCTGTCCTTAGAAGTGGCATCTTATTTTCCCAACAAATGGCAGCACCTATCTTCCCAATTGGAGTCTCGAAAACAGGAATTGTGGATCCATCTCCAAATCCCCAAATGATTCGCTCCAATGCTGTTGGCATGACCTTTCGGTGCTTTCCGAGGTAGCAACCTTGAGAATCAAAAAAAAGAACAGTACAATAGAGTGTATATCCATCTCTCTCTATCACACCCATTACCAAGAATACCTTATACTTTCCCGCCATTGCTGCCAGTCGATCAACTTCAGGACCTGCATTAGTTAATAAAAATTGTGAAACTACATATTCATATGTACACAGTTTCATAAAAAATAGTTAAATTGGGTCCAATAATCACAGTTTTAGCATCCATTATCTGTCTTCATTTTGATTTAAAACCAGAAAAAGTTATAGCATGCCTCGCCAAAATTATTAACACTTAATGCTCCAATTCCACAGAAGGCTTGAATTCGCCCATTACAAAATAAGTAAAACTTGGATAACTTCTAACACAATGTTAGCTTGTAAAAACAATGTGCTAAATAGAGGTGTTAAATTGGCCTTATCTGGCGAGCACAACCCATTTAATTTAGGCAACTTTCGTGCCTCTCTACATGCTTGCCTTGATTAGGCCATGCCATCCTTGTGAGGTTTTTTTGGAGAGATGTAGAGAGAGAGAGATGTAGAGAGTTTGTATGAAAAATGGAGGGGTTGGGTATTTACAAGGGAACAAAAAGTAAAACATGCAGAAAAGAAAAAAGAACAAAAAACTAACAGCCAACAGCTCTAAGAGTCGTTGGTTGGTCTGGTACAGTCATATATATGTGTTTAAAACATATGAACAAACAGGCGGGCTTGACAATCATGCCAGGCACGAAATACTAGGCAGCATGGAGAGGATAACTGTGTGGTGCCATGCCACTTTATGCTCATGCCAGTCGAACCGTTTTACACCTCTAGTTCGAAATCTTAAGTTGTATATGCATCAATAAAAATTTACAGCATAGATAAAGAATCTACATATTCTACATGTTTAAGACTGGGATGAAGTATCCAATGGTGCCAAACAGATAACAACCAGCACACACAGAATGATCACCTATTGCATTAAAGGGCAACGGTGAAATAAAGTGGATGATTTGTGAGGGACTCCAATATTATGTGAATTAAATTTGAGGGTAAAATCAAAATATATAATTAGTGAAGATTTGGCAGCTTCAATAAGAACCTGCAGAAGTTCAATATACCAAACACTTTCACCTTCGGAGACATTGTTCTCATCGGCTACAATTAACAGAACATTAGATATGCCGACACTTCTCATGCCAAGCACTAACTGCTTTTTTTTTTTTTTTCCAAATAAAAAATAGTTAAGATTCTCAGTTCGATTCCATGCTTTGAGAAAGCATTTTTCCACAAATTTTTTGATAAGTGGAAAAGATGAGATAATAGTATAACCAACAAGAAAGAGCAAAAATTTGAAACCTTTTCCTTTTTTTTTTTTTTTTGTTGTTGCATCCAAATACTCACTAGACTAACTTTCCTCTAGAATATAATTTTCATAGGAAAAACAAACATAAGTTAAATCTCTTCACTTCAGCAAAGCAAAGAACTTATAGTTATAGCGAAACAATAGTTGGGTTTGAAGCTTAACCACAAACAGCACCCATTGCATTTCTTCACTTCAATAAAGCATAGAACTTAGAGCAACAAATAACTGAATTTGAAGTTTAACCTCAAACTGACATCTCACCGCACCCATTACATTTCAATTTGCACCACTCAATCACACTGGGCATTCAGATGAATTCAATTCATTTCAGTTTCTCATGCATAACCAATGCATCAAATCGTCAAAAAGGAAACAAAGTGGTTTTACCAGGTACATCAATCGCTGCAGCATGATACTTTCGGAACTCTTCTTTACCCTTAGCTGTTCTGTTCCCAATGACAACACCAAAATTTGACCCACGCGGATAACCACCTACAAATGCTTCAGGAAACACAACCAGCTGGGATCCATACCCAGCTGCTTCAGCCAACAATCTCTCAGCCTTATCTGTGCATACAATCAGAAATGAGAGCCACCAAACTATGAAGTATGAACATCTTCAAGTTAAATAAGAAACATGAATGCAGCTAATGTGGATTAGAGGAAAATCATATGTCCAAAGGTTATCTGCCAATATAGTCAGGAATCGAAAAAAACAAAAAAAACAAAAACAAAGAGAATAACATCTGAAAAATTATGCTATCAGCAATTATGCACCCTTTTCATATCAAACAGAATTCAGCCTAAATTGAATAGAAATGGATAGCACACAACAAAGTTGCAGATATAAAACCACAGTAATCTTGAGCGTGCAGCATTGGATTATACTCATTTTGAACAGTGAAACAATAAACTCGATAAGCCAAAAAGTAATCAACGTTCTCTTCCAAAACCCAAAAGAGAAAATTTAAAAAATCTTGATGGGGAAATTTATACAAACACAACACTGAAAGTGAGTGCAGAGAAGTCAAGAGTTGGAGAGAGGACCTAGAGTGGCAGGGGTGTCGTAGAAGACAGTGGAGGCTTGGACCACGGTGGCTCGGACAGTGGGTGCGGAGGAGTCAGTACCCATGTCAACCTCCGCGAACAGTGGGCCCTCGTCCACTCCTGTAGATGGTACCAGAGCCATTTTATCTTTCTTTCTTGTTTTCTTGGTCGTGGTTTGGTTGGTTCTGCTCTATGAGGATGGCCAATCAGTTTGTATGTTCCTTTTGTTAGTTTGGAGGCTGGCAGCTGACTCACTTGTATGTTTGCCTGTTTGGAAGGTTGAATTTGGACCGGACGTTTCTAGAGTTTCCATTTCCATCAATGGCATCCAAATCTATTAAAATTGGGTTGTGACGAGGAAAAGTAATCTGCTGTCACTTTTGTCTGTCCCTATCTTTTACCTATTTAGTGTAAATACACGTCACAAAAGCATGAGCATTTACTGGTGGACCATAGATTATCACCTATTTAGTGTAAATACACGTCACAAAAGCATGAGGATTTACTGGTGGACCATAGATTATCACCTATTTAGTGTAAATACACGTCACAAAAGCATGATGATTTACTGGTGGACCATTGATTATCATCGTAGTAATAATGTCACGTAGTATAATTAATTTACGTATTATAATATAAATAAATATTATAAACTACAAGAATGCTCTAAACTAACTAATTAGTAAGTTAATACAAAACTAACTACCTTATTGGGCCCACTGCACAATGTAATCTCAAAATCTGAACAATTTATTTTTTAAACCCTACTTCAAATATCATTTCTGTAAAAAATCTCTAAAATCAGAAGTCATTTAGTTATTTGATTATAATAATAATTATTTATATGTTTTTATCAAAAATATTGATCGTCTATTTATTTAATCTTAATTAGATGACTACATGAGTTTCGATTTAGTTGATTTTTTGCAATGATGATCTTTGAAATATGGCCTAAATAATTGATGGTTCGGATTATGAGATTAGTGATGTGGTGGGCCCAAAAGCATAGTTAACTTCGTATTAACTTGTTAACTGGTTAGCTTTAGAGCATTTCTCTTATAAAATATATCCTAAAATATGAACTCATTGTCGACTTTATATTATAACAATAGAATTTAATTTTGATCGTTTCTTGATCCAACTAGTGATATTATAGGTCATCGTTTGAAAAGTGGGTTGACAATGCTTGGAGGGAATTGCTTCAAAATCATTAGTAAAGACATTCGTCTGTTGTCATCGATTTAATCCTGTCGGAGTTACACTTTAGAGGTATACAAAAGATATCTAAACTATTTTCGTAATGCATTTTACTACATAAAGTGGTTAGAAGCATTTCTAAAAGTTCTCGTATGTAAGTAAAGGTATTATCAAGATAGTAACTGTTTAAGGAAACTCATGCAAGAGAATGTGGAGTTTTATACTAAAAAAAATATTGAAAAATTATACCCTTATGTAAGTGCTTATAAGGGTCTTAGGCCTTTCATATTTCCAATAAGTTTTGAAATGGATGTCTGGATTTCTTCATAGTATTAAAGTAAGTTGACCCATGTGTATTAGGCTGAGTGGCCTCATGTGCTTCACATCACCCAATATGAGTTTTCCATTAATTGTTTGGCTTAAGTGACATCACACGTGTGGGGCGTGTAAGAGAATGTGGAGTGTTGTCTCACATTAAAAAATTATAACATTGTGTAAGTGCTTATAAGGGTCTTGGGCCTCTCCTAATTAGTTTTGATATGAATGCTTAGATTTCCTTCAACTCACATGTTGCCTTTATATACATAATTGGATAATTGAGAATATAATGGTATAACAAATCATTCAAATGAAACTTTGTATATATATATGTTGAGAACTATTGCATTGAATTTTTAAGAGGTCTAATTGATATATAATTTAGCAAACTTACACAAAATAGCCTCTTTTGGGGCTTGACTTACTTTTTTTTTAACTTTTTTACTTGTTTATGGGTTGGATTACAACTTATTAGTATTTGATTGATATAGAATTTGAGTTTACAAATTTGAGTTTGTTCGTCAAAAGAGAACTTATTTTCTTCTCCATTAAGGTTTAGTTTGGTATTGATGTGAGAAAAAACTATTGTGAAGTAAAACAACTATAAAATAAAACAGTTGAGTGTTTGATAAATTATGATTTTAAAAGTACTGTCAGTGCAAAAAACAGTATCAAGGTGTTTAATAAATTTTAATGTAAAATTGTTGTGGTTATGTAAAATTATTAAAATAGACATGATGTTGATTTTGAATGAAATGAAAGATAAAAAAATTTTCATTTTGAATAAAAATTAAGGATATATTCGGCAACTCAAAATTTTTATTAATATGGGCCACAACTTTCATTCACACCAATTTTGAAAAGCATGTGAATAGCTGCTTTTCAAAATTGTAATGAGTGACCTAGAATTGTGAGGCACTATAGCTTTTACTTTTATTACCAAACACCAAAGTTGTTGTGAGCTAGTGACCTAGAATTGTCATTTACAACAGTTTTTTATTGTCCAACTACAATCTCAAACGAGCCCTAAATGTTATGAATTTTTTTTCAAAGAAATAACAATCAAATATATGAGTTTGTTCATCAAAAGATAAACTGACTACAACCACTTTAGATGGTGCTGCAATAAGTTTTTGTCCACATGATGAGTTTTTTTTGTCAAACCTTAGGGGTATTTTGGTCTAAAATTTTCCAAAGAACTATGAAAAGAAACGTTTTTCCTACCAATGCTATAAAAGTAACTCACCTATTAAAATGAGTTATTTTATAAAATTAGCTTATAATTTATTCAAGAATTTGAATATGTTCCAACCACATTAATTCGAATTCAAATTTACTTCATGATAAAAGCATAACTTGATCTCAAATGTAATTTGTCAATATCTTCAAGTGGAAATAATCAAGTTACGACACCTAAACCACATACCAACCTATGATGATCATTAAATTAATTATCTTAACAATCTTTTTACTGAACCTAAAGACAATAGTCCAATTTTCATTCAATTCCTCTTTTGTGATAAACTTTGGGATTAAATAAGTTATTCATGCCCCTAAAATTCAATGAGATATCGATTGTGGTTTGTAATGTTTAAAGGCTAATGGTTTAGGTTTAGAGTTTGATGTACATTTAATGAGGTACCTTGTGGCAACATGAAGTTTGATGATGTGCATTTAAATTATAGCTTATGTTTATCGTCTTATCTTCATAACAATGATAAAAGCATACACAAATTTAATAATGAGGTAACAATAAATGTAGATTAAAATATAATAGTACTTCAATTGTTTAAAAATAAGAAGGATTTGCCAAGATAGATCTTATCGTAATAAAGTATATTTTTTAGTTTGTAGTGAAAAAGTCAACTAAAGGTCTGTTTGAGGTTGGATTAATTAATGGATAATAACTGCATATGATGACCATGTGCAACCAAATTGTGAGATATTGACTATTTGATGGTAAGAAAATTTATGCTTCTTGCACATCATCAGCTGTATCATCAATTAGTTCATCAGCAATAGAGTTATAGACTGCATCACCAACATCGTTAATTGCATCTCCCCCTCCATTATGCTCTGTGCGTGGAGGAACTTGATCCATATTTGCCGGCTCTTTTCTAGGATGATCAGGCTTCAGTTTTCTGAATATCTTCGAGGTTCTGGTTTTCAAAAAAGAAAACATCTCGAGTTCTGACAATCTTCTTATTGACAGGATTTCATAGCATGTACTCAAACTCTTCATTTCCATATCCCAAGAATATGCATTCTTTCGACTTGGTGTCGAGCTTAGACCTTTTATCTTTGGAAATGTGAACAAATACTCTACATCCAAATGCTTTTAATTGTTTGTATTTGACGCCTTTTCCATTCCAGAACTTGTTTGGCACGTCACCGTTCAGTGGGGTCGAGAGAGAAATGTTGATTAGATCAAATGCAGTCATTAGAGCTTTACCCTAAAATCTCTTAGGCAACTTATCATGAGATAACATTGTTCTAATTCTTTCGATAATAGTTATGTTCATCCTTTCAGCTACTCCTCTGTGTTGAGAAGTCTTTGGAATATATCATTTATGCCTGATTCCATTACTTTTACAGTAATGTCTGAATGCTCTCATGTATTCTCCTCCATTGTCAGTGCGGGTGCAATTCAGGGTCTTCCCAGTCTCCCGTTCAACACTGACGTGGAATTGCTTAAATACATCTAGCACTTGATTTTTTTGTCTTAAATGCATAAGCCTAAACCTTCCTAGAGTGATCATCAATGAAGATGATGAAGTATCTTGCACCACTATGAGTACTAGTAGTTATAGGACTACAAACATCATGGTACACAACATCCAAAAAATTGGATTTTCTTGGTGCAGGTTTATGATGAAATGAAACTCTGTGTTGCTTTCCAGCCAAGCATTGCATGCATGATTTTAGAGGCATACATTTTCCATTGACTCCGGTTAGTACCTCTCTTTTGGCTAGAATATGAAGTCTTTTCTCACTTATGTGACCGAGCCGTCTGTGCCACATCTCTATTGAATCTTCTTCAAGAGTGTTCACGTACCCACTATAGACTTTTGCATGTGTCATGTAGAAAGTGTTCTCCTTCTGCCCTCGGGATAACATTAAGGAGCTTTTGTTGAGCTTCCACTTTCCATGACCAAAGACATTTGTGTAGCCTTCATCATCCAATATTTTGGTGGAGATCATATTGAGATGTATGTCTGGAACATGTCTCACATCCTTAAGAACCAAGTCACAACATGTGTTGGTTTCAAGGGAAATTTCTCCTCTTCCCACGATCTTGGACAATTTATCATTTCTCATCCTGACATTACCGAAATCTCTACTGGTGTATGATGTAAAGAAGTCCCTCCGTGAGGTTACATGAAATGATGCACCGAAATCGACGATCCAAAATGTATCTTGAGATGTTAAATTAACAAAACCATCTCCGCAAATGATTATTACCTCATCTTCATTTAAGGTTGTAGCAGTAGTGTCTTTGGCTTCATTCTTCTCATTGCTTTCTTTTACTTGCTCTCACTTGAGCAGTCTGCACACCCTCTTCATATGGCCTAGTTTGCCACAATGGTAGCATTCTAGATCCTTCTTTGGTTTGGATCTACTCATTGACCGATCTCTTGGCTTGCCCCAATTGTGGGATTTTTTAAAGCTGCTTATTCCACGATTTTCGAAGACAAGAGCCTCTGACTTGATCGATATTCCTTGTTCTTTTCTCCTTGCTTTTTCATTGAATATGCTATCTTTGACTATGTCCAAGGTAAGAGCGCCTTGAGGAGCTGAGTTGATTAAGGACACCACCAATGTGTCCCAACTATCTGGCAACGAGCTAAGTAGCAACAGTGCTTGGAGCTCATCATCAAGCACCAACTTCATGTTCATCAATTGGTTCACCAAGCCTTGAAAGTTACTCAAGTGTTTGGTAACACTTCGGCCATCCTTGTACTTCGAATTCACCAATCGGCAGATCAAGGAAGTTTTGTTTTGTGTCGTCTTCGCTCGTACATGGACTCCAACTTTGTCCACATTGAGTAAGCATTAGTTTCTTGTGCCACATGGTGAAACACACTTTGACCAATCCATTGTCAGATTTCTCCAACAGCTTTTTTGATTGAGAATGCTTGAATCCATGTCTGACTTGCCTGTTGGCTTCGCTCCACTATTTTGGAGTTGCTCGTACAAATCCTTGCAGTAAAGGATGTCGTCCATTCTTGACTTCCAGACAATCCATTATTCAAGAGTTTCAATACAAGGAAATCACACAAACAAGCTGATTCACTTAAATCCTAAATCTAAGTGGCAGTTTCTTACCTTTGTGCAAACTTCTTGAGCCAAGCAATTAGTCCATCATGATATTGGCAGCTCACACTTTGAGCTTTTCAATGCATGACACTAATAACAACACATGCGCAAAACAAAAACAGAAGCAATGAAATGAAACTATGGATTGTATAAAAATCAGCTCCTTCAAGCTGTCAAGACTTGAAGAAATCGATGAAGAATCCTATTCTAAAATTTATATGAGTGTTTAATTTTAAAAACATAAAGCCATATTTTAAAAATCATTTTTCATTAGAAAAATATTTTTCTCACTGGAAAAACTTGAACTCTCTCTCTCAATCCTAAACCATGAAAAATCCAAAATGAAAAAGTTGCAAGAGAGAGGGACGACACCTTCAATTTTGTCCAAAACTCATTCTCACATAATCGGGACACTTGGAGGATCCTAACTCGTTTAAGCTAAGGACAAATGACAGCAAGAAAAGGAATGTCCAAGAACAAAATCCAAAACTGGTTTGTTGATGAGAATAATGATGTAGATTGAGATAAGAGAGGAAAAAAAATATTTTTAGTTAAGAAATATCCACATGGTGTGTGCGTAAGTGAGTTGTGGAATATAATAAACAGTGCACATGTGTGTGTGTGTGAATACGAGTTGAGGAAAATGACCTTATGTGCACGGCACATGTTTTTTTTATTAATGAAAGCATTTTTAAACATGTAAGGGAGTAACTCACTACACATAAAAAAATGATGCATGAGATGCATTTACTTTAGTCCACTTGCTTTGATTCTCTCAATCTTGATCTTTTCATCCCAAAACAAACTCTAATAAGTAAATTGTAAATTCTATCATAGAGCTTGTTGAATGTGGCAAATGTAAAATAATTACAATAGTTTTGGCAAGGAAAAAAGCCAATTTATAAATTCCTAGAACTAACAATGTTATTTTGTGTTCGTATTAAATACTAGTTGTGGGATCCAAAATAATCACATGGGCCAAACACCACAAATTAGGCTAGTATAAATTAGAATAAACCATTTTGGGCTATAAAAGGCTCTGCCAAACCAGTTGGGCTGGACAAGGGATGAAATAAGTCAAGCCCAAAACTATAGACCACTTAAATTGGCACATGACTATTTTATGAGGGAATAGAACGTAGAAATCCCACTACAGCAGTCATATCCCACTAAAATCTTCACTAAGGCCATGATTAAAGGGCAAGGGAAGTGGAGAGACGTGGAGTGGGATGAAGGAAGAATAAGGCATGATGAAGCCTATAAATACCAACATGATGAACAATCAAATAAAAATTGAAGGAATTTTTTTAACTTAAGCATCAGAGCCCTAAATGGATTTCGCGAACGACGATCGAAGATGGAATTCGGGCTTTTCAAAATCATCAAGAAATATTAGTGTTGGCAAATTGTCTAATCGGAGAAATTATGCTCCAACAAATAGCGCCGTCTGTGGGAATGCCTAAACGAAAGGCCATTAGAGAAGCTCCAGATGTCCTCTATAATGGAGGCAAGAACTAAGGCCCCAATCAAATAAGATTCTTAATTTTTATTTTGATAAGTTGATGAATTTTGTGATTACTCTCTGTTTCAATGATGTAATATTTGGCAGTGTTCAGGTACTCTCCAAATATGTATCAATGGCTTATTGGTATTATGATCAGGGGAAACCCGAGACGTTATTTCCTTCGTCTGGTATATATAAAAGATACGTGATGTTATTATATAATAATATATCACAATACACTTATAAGAGAATATAGGGCTTGCAGGGTGTTAATCATGAATCTTGATCTCTGCATGTTTAAAAGAAAAAACATGAGTGTTTGTATTTCCATTCAGTCAATGAAAGTTAAAGTCTAGTCCTAGTTCATATGTGGAAGGCAGACATATCTAATTAGAGAGAAATTGCATTCATTTATTCTAGTCCCAAACATGTATGGAAATATATTAATTAAGCATGCTGCCGTTCAAAATATTTTTTTTTGACAAACAAATGCTAGCATTGGGATTGATAGAAAGTTGCGTGCTTACTACTCAAGGTCTAGAAGACGTTCATCTTGCATTTCCTACGAGACACCTTCCTCTTCATTTTCATTTAGAGATGATGGCTGGGCACTGGCAGCTAGAACAACAAGTGGTCACGTGGTGTTTTATGATAGCTTGCGGCACCACCGTCAGAGGGAACTCTACAATATAGATCCCGCCATTCCCTTAGTGTGCTCTCGACTCGACAGTAGAGAATTGCGTCGCCCACAAACTCGAACCAGGCCTGCAAGCTCGACCCGAGCTTCGAACTACGAGCTCCAAAGAAAACTCTAAACTCCATGCGCTAACTCGACCTGTTACTTGTTGCGATCGAGTTTGACCCGCGACGAAGCTGCAACCTGGGTTGGCAGCAGAGAACGCAAGCCATGGGATGAAGTTGTACCTAGAGGAGTTCCGGACTACAAGCACGACCTGAACTGCGAGCTCCAAATTGGAACTCTAACCTGTGATCACAAACTGCAACGGAATAGGGGCAGTCAAACTGCACTCAAACCAAAGAGAAGATGCGAACTCGCGTGGTAAACCTGCAAACCAAAGAGCGTCGCATAGTGGGTTGCGCAGAATGATGCGGTGGATCGCGGAGGTAGAACGGCGCTCAGTGAAACAACGATGGCTGGGTGTCGCAGGTTGCTGGGCTTGTGGCTAGGTGCTGCAGGTGGCTGCAAACTCGACTAATAGGAGAAGAACACTAAGTTGTGTACATGCAACACACAGGCTTTGAGGTTTCTCTTTCACTTTAATATTTTAGAGTAGATTAAGGCTATGAGCAATTACTAATTAGCATAAGGAGGGTGCACATATATATTTAAAAAAAAAAAAAAAGGAAAGCCCAATCTCGAAAAACCTCAACCGAGCTCGAGCAAAAACTTGGCACCCTAGGCTGCAGAAGCATGATTTTTACAAGAACAAAGAAGCAATATGAGCACTCCAAAAAAGATAAGAACCTCTCATATCTGTTTGTTCTCATATTGATAGTTAATTTATGAATGCATACATGCTGCTTCAATCTATGGATGCATATATCTCTGCTATTTGACATACTGCTCTATGCATACGAGAGTTAGCATCTGTTTATATTGGAGGTCGAATTGTTTAACCAATATGTTGCTACGTGAATTGACATACTCTAGAATTTATTTAATTTTCAGTTGCTGGTTGAAAGCTTTCATGTCAAAAAGTTTTGTGCCAGGCAGCACACACATGAGATAATTTTCATGAGAATTCTATGGAAATTCGCAACTTTCTCTCCTACACCTGAGAACGTGTATGAGCAAAGAAAAGGGGGCATGGGTGTATGGTAAACTATTTAATCCGTGGTGTTTTTATCATATATGTATGTTTTGAACAAATTTTGGATTTTGTACATGCAATCTCTGCATATTTGTTAGAAGAACTTGTGACCGGCCAAAACCCGTACAACATGCTCAAGGTTTCTAAACGAGCAGAATATTTGTTTGGTGGTTATTTTGGGTCACGCTTTTGTGAAATCAAAGCACCATGTTTTTTGGATTATAAAACTTATGGTGTGAATTCTGACATTTGTATTGTGATTGAAGTAAGCTAAACGAAACAAGCAAAATGACACTTTGATATTTTCAAAGCAGAAATTCATGTGCAACTTCTCGGGTTAAACTGTACCTTCTTAGAGAAAACTGGATGATGAGCCCCATATTTCTGGAAAGATATGGATGTTAGCTTTTTGAGGAATTTTACGGTTAGTGATTTGCATTTTTCTAGGGAAAGTTATGACTATTTGAGTGTAAACAGCTCAAGAAGGTGGTTTTACTCGCAAATTGGCAAAACTATATTTCAAAATTACAAACTTAGAGTCCAAATCATGGAAAGCGTGCACGGAAACAGATCAAGATGACGTCTCCTTAAAACACTAGGCAACCCACCATACAAAGACATCAGATAAAAATGGCTGAAAAGAATTTTCGGATGGGATTGAATTAGGAAAGTGGTTAATTTCCTTACTTTTCTGAATATCATGTGCATGAATACGCAGGATGAATATATATATATATATACAGGATCCTTCTATTGAGATATACCTCAACTTATTTATGTTGATGTATGACCTTGTTGGGGCTCACACGAGTCGTTTTGTGTCGATCCGAACAGTTCGCAAAGATCATCTTCATTGATAGATTATCCTTGCAAAAAATTAGTCAAATCGAAAATCATTTGCCTATCTAACTTTAATAAAACAAATGGATTGTTTTATCGAAAATATTTTGTTCGTCCATTTATTTGATTAAAGTTAGATAGACAAATGATTTTCGATTTTGCTAATTTTTTGCAAGGTGACCTATCAATGGAGATGTAAAAAATGAACGGTTCGGATCGATACAAAACGATTCGTGTGGACTCTAATAGGGTATACCTCAACATAAATAAGTTAAGGCATACCTCAATAGAAGGAGCTTGTATATATATATATATTTGGTAGTAGAGAACCTATGCATGATTTATTTGTGTAGCTACTTCTTTTCGAAAAATTGAATAGAAAAAATATGCATTTATGATTGAAAGGCATTTGGTATAAGGTTGAATATAGCATGAAACACGGAAAATATACTTTCTTGTTGCCAAAATCAGAATTGGTGTCTTACCGCCTAAATATGCACAAGATAGGGAGTGAATAAAAAGTCAATTGAAATTTGAGCTCAATTTTTATTCTTGATTTAATACTTGACGAAATCTACCTGTATGCTTTTGAAATTAAGCATGGTGATGAAAGACAAGAGAAGGAAAACTGATGTTATGGAAGCATGCACTAGAGCCAGCGTGAGGTGGCTCTCCAAGGAATAAAAAGTACACAAGGGCTTCAAAGTGCATATTATGTTCTTATGGATTGCATTTTTTGGTTATATATATAAATATATATATGTGTGTATCTATACATAAAAATGTATAGGAAGGAAATTAAATTGCCTTGATTGATCTAACGTAGCAATACTTTCCTGCAAGAGCATAGTCACTCGATATATGCAGATTATGGCCATTATTCTAGGAATCGACCGAGAAGGTCTGAAAATAATAATAAAGCGTGCAAATAACGAAAAAGTTACAGTTTTACGAGGAGCAAGGCATAGAGCCATGGTGTCAAGGCACCTCTTCTCTGGTTGACGCCTTCATATATACCAGATAAGAATTTTCTATACTTCGTTCATCAATTGTGCCATGTGAATGTGTCGAATATCAATTATCGCATTCATAGCCTGAGTATTTCAATTTCTCTGGCATCTAAAGGGAGAGTTGATGCATTTCTTGTTACAGTTTGAATAGGTCTGGTTAATAAAAAAGTCTAAAGGCTTTATGAGAATCCTACAGCACATTGGCGGGAGTGGATAAAATATTCTGAATAAAGAATAAAGTGTTAGACTGAAATTAAGATTTTTGATTTTTTGCATAAATGAACTATGATATATATGAGTCTCATATAATTTTGATAATATCTATGAGTCTCATATGATTTTGATAATATCTTGCTTGGTCTTAATGGTAAAAAAGAAATTGTAGGAAGTAAGTTACATGGTTTACAGCTAGGGAGATATCAGGTATTTGTATTTGGGTACCTTACAACTCACACGGTCGATGGTGAAATTAAACAGAAGTTGGGTACGGTTTTCATAAAACATATGGCTAGACAGGGGGCATACATGTGATTGTGAACTTATGGTTGAGGAAGAATCAAAGCAAATAGCCGAAGCGCATCCCAGATAGCTCATATGGTGGGATCGGCCAAAATCACAATGAACTGGATGAAAAATATAGGAGCTAAGAATTTCTTACCCTATTTTCTCAAAAAAATTGAATGATGTTTAATTATTTTTCATAGACAGGAATCTATGATATTGGATTAATTATCGAATTGATATTACATGATATTGAATTGATTGATTGATTATTGGATTAATATAACATGCCTCGATTAATTAAATTGCATGAACGGCCGAGACTGAGACCGAGTTTGATTGTATTATGAAAACACATATTACCCTACAAACATTTTGACCTACACTTTAGGTTAAGTGGCATGGAAATGTTTGATAGGAAGGTTGATAAAATAACTGTATTACTCTTTACTATTTGGGCCCTCACTTAGGCTAAGTGGTATGGGAAATGATCGTTTGGGAAGGTTGATTAATAAAACTTATTTTGATCGTACAAAATGAGAAAAAGACATATTTCAATGACATTTCGGGTTTAATATATCACGAGAAATATGCAAGGAATTAAGAAAGATATATTTCAATGACATTTCGGGTTTAATGTCACGGGAAATATACAAGAAAGGGAAACATACAAGAAAGACATATTTTAATGACATTTTAGGTCAAATGTCACAAAAAATATGCAAGTAATGACAAATCGGAACGAACGATAAAAATAAACAAAACATACATCTTTATTTATTATTCAAAGAAAATGGCAACTTCGAGAGGTGAGAGGCTCACCTTCGAAGAGGAAAACAACTTTGGGAGGCAAGAAGTTCACCTTCGAAGAAAAAGCGAAACATGAAATAAACAAAAATTGTCCTACACCTTAAGGGGTGACACGAAGAAAGGTTAAAGATCGATTTCAAAAGCTAGAGGGAACACCCTTGAAAAAATGGAAAATAGCGACATAAAAAGCTTCGAACAGTTCACTGACCGGAATAGTTACGAAGGAAGCACCGAGAGGAGTTAGATACAAAGGGTATCGATTGAAGAAATCAGTCCGAGTCTGAATCCAAACAAATGATGTGCATGCCCAAAGGCTAGGGAGCAAGCTCAAGAAGGTACTCGCTTATTACCTTTTTATTTCCAAATCATTTTGTACTCATTTGTAATTTTCTCTATCCGTACTTGAGAGTGTGTATGAAGAAAGAAAAGGGGGTATTGTGGGATCCAAAATAATCACATGGGCCAAACACCGCAAATTAGGCTAGTATAAATCAGAATAAACCATTTTGGGCCATAAAAGGCTATGCCAAACCAATTGGGCTGGACAAGGGATGAAATAAGTCAAGCCCAAAACTATAAACCACTTAAATTAATTGGCACATGACTATTTTTTGAGGGGATAGAACGTAGAAATTCCACTACAGTAGCCACATCACAGTAAAATCTTCCACTAAGGCCATGATTAAAGGGCAAGGGAAGTGGAGAGACGTGGAGTGGGATGGAGGAAGAATAAGGCATGATGAAGCCTATAAATACCAACATGATGAACAATCAAAGGGGATCTGAAGGAATTTTTTCTAACTTAAGCACATAGTGTTTTTGGCAGGTACATCCCCCAACGGATTTCCCGGACGACGATCTAAGATGGAATTTGAGCTTCTCAAAATCATCAGGAAATATTATTGTTGACAAATTGTCTAATCGAATAAATTATGCTCCAACCTCAGTTTTCTCCAAAACTCATTCTCACCTAATCGGGAGACTTGGAGGATCCTAACTCGTTTGAGCTAAGGACAAATGTCATTAAGAAAAGGAATGTCCAAGAATAGAATCCAAAGCTGGTTTGTTGATAAGAATGATGATGTAGATTGAGGTAAGAGAGGAAAAAAATATTTTTAGTTAAAGAATATCCACATGGTGTGTGCGTGAGTGAGTTGTGGAAGATAATAAACAATGCACATGTGTGTGTGTGAAATACAAGTTGAGGAAAATGAACTCATGTGCACGACACATGTTTGTTTTATTAATGAAATCATTTTTAAACATGTAAGAGACTAACTCACTACATATAAAAAATGATGTATGAGATGCATTTACCTTAGTCCACTTGCTTTGATTCTCTCAATTTTGATCTCTTCATCCCAAAACAAACTCTAATAAGTAAATTGTAAATTCTATCATAGAACTTGTTGAATGTGGCAAATGAAAAATAATTACAGTAGTTTTGGCAAGTAAAAAAGCCAATTTATAAATTCCTAGAACTAATAATGTTATTTTGTGTTTGTGTTAAATACTAGTCAATCCTAACTCAATTAATTTAATTAATTGTATCGAATGACTCAAAACTAGCTCAACTCGTTTATAGTCATGTGTGTTCGGGTTGATCCATATATCAGAATTTACTTTATTTTGAAACCAAAACTATTACTTACGCATAAATAATATTAATCATGATACTAACAAAACTAGCAAAAAAGAAAAAAACTTAACTCTACAATTATACATATACTTATAAAATATATATTAAAAAATGATAAGTAGTGACTCATTCTCTTTATACATTTAAACGTGTTTATTATCATGTCACAATCCTGTTACATATGTTTAATATTAATTTGACCATTTTTTTATATTTTATTTTGGGGAGGGGATTCGAATTGGGATATCTTTCATTATTGAGAAAAGAAATATCATTAAAAACATACTAGTTGTTATCCAGACCCATTTATTATTTGTATTTACTATATCGCATCATTGAGATCAAGAAATGATCAATAAAAGCCTACTAACTTCGTATCAAATTCATTTTTATCTGACTACTTGACTAGCATGATATTATTAGACAATGTTGTATGCAAGGAGTAAAATTTCGAAATTTTCGCCGAAAATTTCGTTTTTTAGGGGTATGAAAATTTTAACACCATACCAAAAAAATTGCGAAAAATTTCGCCGAAATTTTCCGAAATCCTCGAAATTTCGTCGAAATTTCGATGTAGTGTTCAACAAAACCAAAACCAGATCTATATGGGTGGGAGTCGCGGGGTGGGAGGCGTGGGTTTTGGGCGCGGACGNGTTTAGTTGTAAACATAAATTATGAAAAAGAAATTTATCTCATTATCATGAAGTTTCATTTCCTTAATGTTTGGTTTTCTAATTTTGATAATTTGTAAAATTGAAATTTTAGATAAACCGTTGTCGTCGCTGCTGCCATCGGATTGGTTCTATTTTAACCCAATTCGGCTTAATTTAACTATCAAATATCATTTCCAAGTCCCTTTGAGTAAACTTGTTACTTTCTGTTGCCATATTGGTGATTTATTCGTGTAATTTTATCATGTAATTATTAATTAGTGAAGTATTTTTTTAACAGTCTTGTCTCTGACGCCCATTATATTTATCACATATCACATGAAATCTACTATATTATTTGATTTCTTCAATGTTTTTTATCAATGTAGTAGATAATATGTTAAATAAACATACAGTCAAGTTTCATTCAAAATTTTCATATTTTAATAGCAATTTTAGTCATTTTTGTCTAATTTTATCGAAATCGAAATTTTAATTGAAATTTCCACGAAAATTTCCGTCGAAATTTCCATCGAAAATTTTCGTCGAAATTTCCATCGAAAATTTCTTCAAAACCGAAATTTTACTCTTTGGTTCTATGCAACAAGAAATAAGTAAGTTTATCTTTATTGGACATGACCGATGGCAAAGAGCCAAAGATAAAGAAAGATAAGAGTCCAAATAGGGGACATAGCCCCGTAGGGTTTACCATGTGACGACCACGCTCCTTTCCGACTGTCCAACGTGGCAACGTGCCGTTCACTCCGCCTAAAGCCTCGTCCTGCCTGGCATACAGACGTGGACACGCAAAAGAATGATAAAAGGCAGAGACAAAGCAAAGCACAAAACACAAACTTCCAAACCAAAACAAAGAGATTGACCAAACGTCCAACCCTCACTTAACCCCAATTCCCTCCCTTTCAATTCTCTGTTTCTCTCTCTTTCCCTCTCTTTCCCTCTCTCTCAGACTCACTCGCTACTCTCAGCACCAATCAGACCAAAGAACAGAAGATGGGTGAGGTTTCCAAGGAAGCCCAGCTCTCGATTACGGCTTCTACCATGTTTCCAGGGTTTAGGTTTTCACCCACCGACGAGGAATTGATTTCCTACTACCTCAAGAACAAGTTGGAAGGCTCCCAGAAGAGCGTGGAGGTCATTCACGAGGTTGATATTTGTAATTTCGAGCCCTGGGACCTGCCAGGTTTGTTCATCTCTCTCTCTCTTACTCAAGTTTTTGGGTTTTTTAGGAATTGAGTTTTGCTTGTATTGTGAAAACAGTGATGGAAAATTTGTTTGCAGAAGTTGCTGTTCTTTTGTTTGTTTGAAAGAGTTGTAGGGAGACACTGACAGCAGTGTAGAATTGAGTGAATACATTTCTTATAGAAAATATGAAAGTTTTTTCATTTCTTTACAGAGTGGATCAGCCTTAGATAACTATGAGATACAAATTTCAGCGCCTTTTAAATTGACTCTGAGTGTTTTGCTCTAAACCTGCAGCCCCAAACCACCAATTTTCAGAAAAAGTGGTAACAGCAACAAATGCCAACAAAACCCTTCAGCTCAAAAAATTTCAAACCTT
>QANW01013125.1:901408-925585 GCA_003254865.1 Dryas drummondii | reverse complement strand
CCCCCCCCCCCCCCCCAAAAAAAAATTCAAGCCAATATAATTTCCTAAAAGACCACAAATTTTCTATAACTTGAAGAGGTACTTTTTAAATTGTGATGTTTGTGACGTTCTTCTGCCATAGCCGTTTAGGGTTTTTCAAGGAGTCAATGACAAAACTTAAAAGTCCTTAATTTTTATTTGGGATGTTTTGAGATAAGGAGGGTTTGAAACAGAGGGGTTTAAATTTTTAAATATCATAAAGTGTAGTTTATGAAACTAAGGAAAATGGGTCAGGGGGTGAGCTATGTCAGCAGATCTCTGTGCTGGCTCCGCCCTTGTCGACACTCGAAATGCAAGGTCCGTAGGCTTCTTTTCATTTGAACTGGACTGCTAAACCTTGGAACTTGCATGGGGCTCACTCTAGTATAGGAGGTCCACACCTTTGAACATTGTAGATCATACAACTAGTCTTCTGAATTTTCTCTGCAAATATAGAGGAGTTTCTAGGTGAAGGGGTTTTTATTCATGTGAAAGTGGTAGCATTGAATATATTGTAAATAAAAACGAGGATAAGAGACATTATTCAATACTCCCAAACTCCTTGTTATATGAATGGTGATTGGTGTGGGTCCTATACATAGGTTTCATTTATATGTGATGAAAACGAGCGCCGTTTTTTTGGAGCTGGCATGCCATAGTTTCTCAATGGAAAACAAATCACATGCCTACAATGATTTTATTGAAGCATCCAACCCAATAGCTTAAGCTGTTAGGGAATATGCCAACAATGTATATCAAGCCAACACCCTTTCTCAATGCAGTCTCGTGAATTTAACCTTTTTTTTTTTTTTTGCTGCCTCCTGCATGTGGAAAGGCAGGCTGATACATACATAAAGAAACATAGAAGTATAGCTCCCTCTTGTACCATGCAAATTAACAAATAAATGTGGGATGAGGGTTGAAGGTTTAGAAGTCATGCACTCCGGCAACCAGGACTCGGATGCCATATTGAAGTATCCTACTTAAAAGCCTAAGCTCATAGATGGAGCCATAAAGTTTTCTTGGGGGGTTAGGGCTCCAAAGATAATTTCACTAAAATTATATGCAATTATATAGACTATCTTTTTCCTATTTTATAAAAGATCAACTGTTAATTATATATGAATATAAAATCTAATATCTATAAAATGTGAAATAACATTTTTCTTCTGTATATAAAAAGGAGAATAAAAGGCTTTAGAATGAATCAATTATGTTTTCCTAACTGCCTATTATATGTACAGTATATGTATTTGACTCATATATCTAGAAAAGTATGAAATAAATACATGGAAAAGGAAAATAAAAGTTAGAATAACCCAACCCCTTTTCTCTCAATAAACCACAGAATTAAACCCTAGTCTACAAATTCCCAACTATAATGAATCAAAATGACTGAAGGACTTTAATGGTTTGACTTTGATGTATGGGGGTTCGAGCCTATAACAGTTTACCTGATGAGCTCTGTTTTGTGAGAGTCTGTATTGCGATATTATTGGTAGTACATAAATGGTTTCTTGCCAATCTGTGTAGAGACATTTATGCTAAACTTATTCTTGCATGTGGAAGTTACCTGTTTGCCCACTTGATTAAGGAGGTTGATTTTCAAAAGTAAACATTAACCTTTTGAGCTCTACAGTGCCCTCAGAGTTGGACTACCATTTGAAGCTGGTGCATGACTTGAAATGAAATCTATCTAAATTGTTTCTGGCTCTAAGGTCAGGCTGTTCCAGGGTTCTAGATAGTTTTATTGTTGAATTTTATTTTTTAATCCAAGTTCATGCAGCCAGGAATAACTTGTCATTTCAGTTTTATACCAAGTTACACAATCACTATTTGGGGTCATGATTTAAAGCAAATTTGATAGACCTCAGAGTTTGCGTCATATAATCTGGGGTTCCTGGATCATGAGTTTTTATTTGGAGTCATAAGGTGTCTGCATGAGTTCAAAGCGCCCGAAATTAATAATGCACATGCTATGGCCATATTTCAAGAAATGAAATGAAATGCTAGAATTCTACAGTAATTTTCCTGCGATTAACTGGGAAGATATGTTAATGTTAAGACAATTGTAGTTCAGAATGATGCAAAAATGTGGATGCTTATACAATTGTCTTGAATTCTTAATGTATGTGAGAGAGAGAGAGAGAGAGAGGGAGAGAGTTTTTTCCTTTAAAAGGATCCAGAAAAACAGCACTTTTCAGTTTATGATTATGGGGTGCCATATTGATTCTGTTTGGGTTGTGCACATAAATATATTGATATATGCATTCTGGTGCAAGTCTCTCTTGGAGTTAATGATGTTTGCTGAATTTGGCGTCTGATTAGTGCTATTATATATTAATTCTGTTTGGTGATGCACAAACCTAAACTATTGTCTCTTTGGAAACAAATAATTTTTTTCTGGGTTTGGTGTCTGATTAGTGCTGGTGTTTTGGTAACTAGCCAAATCTTTCATTCAATCGGATAATGAGTGGTTCTTCTTTTCTCCGCGGGGAAGGAAGTACCCAAATGGCTCACAAAGCAAGAGGGCAACTGAATTTGGTTATTGGAAAGCCACAGGAAAAGAACGTAATGTAAAGGCAGGTTCTAATGTTATTGGTACAAAGAGGACACTTGTGTTCCACATAGGTCGTGCACCAAAAGGAGAAAGGACAGAGTGGATTATGCATGAATACTGCATGATTGATAAATCCCAGGTGAATTTTGTTATTATTAGTTCAAAAGTGTCAATTCTTCTATTTGTTATTTGGTTTGAGCTGTCACCAGACATATATTCCTCGGGGAAGCAGATTAAATTAATACCATTTTTTCTGCAGTTTTACTAAGAAGTTACAAGCACATTATTATTCTATCAACTGGTAGTACTTTAATAATATTAGTCATGCAATTTGATCAACCAATGCAAAAATGGGGGAAATTTGAAAGAAATGTTTCATATAAAACAATATGCACTTCATTTCATGTGATTTTGAAAAATACAGATAGCCACTGTGATTTGGTTCCATCAATGTTCTCACTTTTTGATCTTAAGGTCCTCATTTGATATCTTTAGATATTCATTCAATAATATCATATTAATACCTTGCCTGTTAATTTGAAAAATCGCACTTGAGAATCCAATATTATCTCCCACATATGCCCACTCTATCAGCCGATACTGACCCAAGTCTGTCATCATTTTGAGGCTTCACATTCCATATAATTTGTAACTAAGAACAATTATTTTAAAAGTATATTGTTTGTCAGAAGACATTGAAATGTTTAACCACAGAGATTGACTTGCAAGATTATCTTGAACTCATTCAAGACTATTTACTTGCTGTGTATGTGAGTTATATTGGAAATAGTCTTATTGTACTGCACATTCAGTAGTTTGTTACAGGATGTAGCACTTCCTGATTATGCTAATTCTGCCTTCCTGTATCTGCAGGATTCTATGATAATTTTCCGTCTCCGTAAGAACAGCGAGTTCCGTTTGAATTGCACCAACCGAGGCTCTTCAAGTCAAAGTCCTTTATCTACTATGCAGAATAGCGAAAATGCTGTCTCTGAAATTGGTAACGACCAAGGGGATAAGGCAGTTGAATGCAATTCGAAGAAGTCTAATAGCAGTTATGATTCTCATTCTATTGAACAAATTGATTCTGCGTCTGAATCTAATCAAAAACTGACAACAGAGGTTACACAGACAAGATCTTCTGGCCACCAGAAGGTAGGTTTTTTCTTGTCTATAACATATCCTTCTTTCTGGCTGTCTTATTTGTGATTAGCTCAGCAACCCGCATGAAAATTTATAATTTACACACCTGGTTTTAAATATCAGTTTTTTTTCCCCTTCTGGAGGATTGTAAATAGCAGGTAAAATGTATGTTTAACATGTAGTCAGTATCATGTTCCTCTAGAAATGTGGTTGATGCAACTTCTGTATTACATTTATGAACTTTCAGAGGTTATCTATACTAATACATTAAGCAAACACCTAGTTCTTGTGTGAGGTTGTTATGTCACACCCTTTTTCTAAAAAAGAAAAAAAAAAAGGAAAACCAAGCTTTCACACGCGAAAAAAATGATTATTGGTTTATATAAAAAGTTAAAAACAATATAATTAATAAAACAAAAAATATTATTTGTACCTCATTCCCCAATCTATTCCTTTTACTTTCTTACTTCCGTCCCTCTTTTGACAACTCATAATTTCCCTCCAAACTAGGAGCCAAAAGCATTTTCTATTTTTAAGTTTTTTTATTTAATAACATTTTAAATATGCACTTTTTTGTCACACAAGCATACGCAAGTGTGTAGAATCCAGTGTTTAAAAAAACATTTTTGAGGCGAGCCTCCAGCTGTGTGTTGTGGTGAGGCGGGCTGGTTTGCTTCGCAAAAATCTCATGTAGCATCATGAGGTGGTGCAAGGCAGTGCGACGCGTACGATTTGTTGCAGAGGCACCGCAATCTGGGTCTTTTGAAAACTTTCAGACAAAAGGACATTGTTCGCCTCTTTTGTGTGTCTTTGTAAATGATACTGTGCATTTCATGTGTTTCTTCTGTTTAAATGAAACTTCGTGTTTCATGCCAAGCCAACCCCTTCTTCACCTCCCACCTGATAGCCAGCCCAAATTAGGTTTTCATTCAAACCCAACCAGCTGCCCCTTATTCCCCTCCGTTCCAACATACACCTTTTCTACCCCTCTGTTTTCTATCTTCTTTCTTTACCTTTTCCATCTTTTTCTTCATTGATGTGTTAGCTCTATCTTTTTCTTATCTGTTGGACCTACCCACCTTATTTGTTCAATGATCAATGATTCTACTAGAGCTACCCACTTTGATCAATTAGCCAAACTTGTTACCAGATATGAATCACTGTTGTTCGATCTAGCAGTAGTTTTATGGGAATTTTATCTATCAATGTAGGATCTTTATTTAAGAATGGAGCAACTTATCACCAGCTCTGTTTGATCAATTAGCCAAACTTATTAGCAGCTCTGTTTTCTAGCTTTATTGATGTGCACTGTATTTTATATAACTTATATATATTTTTTATTATAATAATTTATGTCCCGAAAGGCTTACGCCTCGCCTTGCTGGACATAAAACCCCTCACTAAAACATTGGTAGAATCTAGATAGTCTAGGATATATTATTGAAATTGGAAAGTGTAAAATTTGGTGTTCGCTGGTTACAGGATCTAATATGGATAGATAGATAAAAGAAACTGATATTTATATGTCCAAGCGTAGTCTTATATTTAGGCACAAATAGAAGTGTTAAATTGCTCTCTTCTAATCCCTAAACTAACAAGAAATGATTCTTTAGTTGTTATGGAATGTTGACATGGGATTTATTTAAAAAAAGCAAACAATGTGTTTTTATTCACTCTTTTTTTTGTTTTAATTATTTTCATACAAGCTCTCAAAACATATATCATTTTTAGATGTGAACAAATACTACAAGCTTAATTGTTTCAGATGCCCAAATTGGTTTGGAGATTTTCTATGATTCAGAACTTATGTATATTTTTATCAATTAAATTTGGCGGCTATCTACAGTTGCAAATAAATTTATATGGTTTTCTTCTTGTAACTTAAATTATGTGCTTGTGTGGATGAATTTCGTTATTTTGATATCATAGAAGGAAATCTGAGTCTGCTTGTCTCTGTGATGTCTTTATATTTCAACAAAGGATAAAGAAGAAATAATCATGGAGGTCCATGAAACCTTGCATCATTAATGGCAGTTTTGAACTCAACTTCTACATGTTAGTTCATTGATTGTCTAACTCTTGAGTTATGATCCATGTTATTTGCAAATTGCAGGGTTCTTATGAAGAGGACTTCTATGCAGAGATCCTGAAAGATGATATCATCAAACTAGATGAATCTTCAGTTTCTGCTGTTGCTGACATCCTGCCAGTGTTTACCCATAAGTCAGAGGCTGAACAAAAATCTAAACAGCCTATGGAAGCCAGTGTGTCGCAATCAATTCCTTCTCAAGGTACTGCACACCGAAGAATCAGATTCAGAATGGAAAAGGGAAAGTTTGAGCCACAAGCATTAATGAAATGCCCTAACTCAGAGCAGTCACCAAAAGGCCTATCAGATAGGATGAACAATCGTCATGTGTTATTATATGTAATTTTTGTTTTTTTAGTACTTCTGGTTCTGTTTCTGTTGTTCCTGGGAGGTTTATGGCAAGTCAAAAGCATCACATATAAGTCTTTGTATAAGTTTTCTGCAAGTAAATGTTAATGGAAAATACTTAGGTCCTGAGGTTTTAGGACCACCCTGTCCCGAGGTTTTAGGTGGCAAAATAGGATTTTCACATACTACACTTTTTTTAATCTTTTTAACCCAACAACCAAACACTCACTTTTTAATCTTTCTAACCCAATAAACCAAACACCACCATTTTTTCTCTTGTTCCAGAGCCATGGCACCTACCATCTGTACAAGCTGCAAGCATGAAGGCACAGCTCACTGGTTAGGATCGTTGGCTTCAAAGCTCTGTATTAGCACGAGGTTTGGCTTGCATGTGGTGATCACGGCAGTGTTGCACTCGCAGAGTTGCTGGTATTGGTGTCGTCGAAGTCAATTTGGTGAAGGCCCTTCTTATTCTGGAGCTCTTGTATGATTAGCTTCTTAATAGGAATTCTAATAGGTAACCTCAGCTTGGATGTGTGAGAAAAGAACCATGGCAAATCTGCTATGGCTGGAATTCCAATGGGCAACAAGGGGAAAAACGATGGTAGACTCTGGGATGCTGAGTGATGTGTTTCTGGGTGGGTTGTTGCAGCAGAGACGACGGTGGTCGATGGCTATGTGGAAACAGCAGTGGTGGTGGAGGTGGTGAACTGGAAAAGTGGTTTGTTTGGATGTGTGGTTAATTAGAAAACATGGTGTTTGAGGACAAGGTGGTCCTAAAACCTCAAGACCTAAATATTTCCCAATGTTAATATAATAAGACTTGTTTTTTTGTCCTGGTCATGATTTTTCTCGAGTGTTTGAGTAAGTTTAAGGACCTTAAAATTAGAACACTGCATGCCTTTTGATTCTTGAGATCCATGTTTAGTTTCCCACTTTCCCATGTTGACACTGGTTTCTGGAGGCAGTATTTTGGAGAGGGGGGTCTTCCTTTTTTCTTGGTGAAAATATAACACTCCAGATGTTTTATGTGACAATAAAGTACTTTACATGTTATTTGGATGAAGTTAGAGATTCCAAGGTGAGAAATTATTCTGTATAACCGCTATATTGAAACGTGGTATAACCAGTCTATTTGTTATAATATGAGTGGATGTTATTAATACTATACCCTACTAATATAAACACATCGTCCAATAATACTCTTACACATTAGATTGGTTATACCACGTGGTGGTATATCGGTTATACCACGTGCCGGTATATCGATTATACCCTATAATTTTTCCTCCAAGGTGTTAACTAGGGTTTACGGCCAAAAAGAAAAGAAAAAAAAAATGTGAAACCATGTTAAACAGGGCTTTCACCATCCAATGGAGTAGCCCGGTCAAATAGATGCATCTTTTTGGGCGTTTCTTATGTACCTCCAATTTTCTTTTCTTACCTCCTAAAACCTTTCCCTCCAAGTTTCAATTTTGCCCTCAATTGTTAAGAAAAAAAAAACTATCGACCAAACCAAAAAAAAAAAACCAAATCAACCCCACCCACCTACGGACCTACCTCCCTGGCCTCATCACTGGCTCCACCCCCGGCTGGCAACCTCTCATCTCTCTCTCTCTCTCTCTCTCTCTCTCTCTCTCTCTCTCTCTCTCGGTATAATAAATTAAAGAAAGCCAAGTAATCTCTTTTGTTAACATTTTGATGAAGAAGCAAGGAGTAAAATTTCGGTTTTGAGGAAATTTTCTATGCAAATTTCGATTTCAATAAAATTAGACAAAAACGATAGAAATTGCTATTAAAATACGAAAATTTTGAATGAAACTTTACTATATATTTATTTAAAATAGTATCTACTACATTGATAAAAAAATATTAAATAAACCAAATTATATAATAGGTTTCAAGTGATATAAGGTGAATATAATGCGCACTGAAGGTAAATATTGTTAAAGAAATGGGTTACTAATTAATAATTATATAAATAACACCTCAAATTTATTTATATTACAATATTAAATCATGAATTAAATAAATATTCAATAAAATAAATATAATGTGTGTTGGAGGTAAATACTATTATAAAAATTGTTTATTACTTAACAATTACATAAAAATGACCTATTTTTAAAGGATATAAATGTATTAGGGTTTAAAAACAATTAAACGAAACCCAAAATATTTTTTTTCTTTCCAATTGTCCAAAAACCCCAAACTCTAATCAATTCTAAACTTTTTTTTTTTCATTTTCTTTCACCGTGACTCACACTGCTTACTAAGGAAAGTTGTATTATGTAATTGAATCAGTAAACATGTCTGGTGATGCATTTATTACCTCTTTTTAAGAAGACATGATAAATCTTTTTTGGGGGTAATATCTTATCTTAGAATAGTGGTAAAAATAGTTATACGGGATACAACCTCTGCTAGTAAGACTTAAACTAGAAATGTCTTTTGAGTTGTTTGGTGATGAGGTAAGAACTCTGATTTATCGCCCCTCAAATTTCTATGCAGACTTTGTGAGACACTTATTTATGTTGAAGTGCATGGGCCCCATTTGAAAAAGATTGATTTTAAATTTATTTGTTGTCCCGTCACCAAGTGTGAAGCTCTTGAGTTAAGCTCACTCACTTCTCTTTCTCTTTATCATGTTTTTTCTTTTGTTGCCCCATAGGTCAAACTACTCAGTCTGCTACTTTGCTCCCAGCCTCCCAGTACTCCTCTTCTCTCATTTCTCTCACAGACACGGAGACACCACCCCACCCTGTGGTTCTCTCTCTCTCTCTCTCTCTCTCTTGGCATCTCCATCATAAGCCCACCTTCACCCTCATCTCTTTCTCCCTCATCTCACCCCAATGAGTGGTGTTGGCTAGGTAGTTTCCGGCGAGTGGAGGATGGCCGGCGAGTGGGGGATGCGCCGGTGGTCTTGGGCCTTGGAAGGTGAAAGAGAGATAAGGTGAAGAGTGAAGATGTGAAAGTGAAGTGAAGTGAAGTAATGGGGGGGCTGGGAGAGAGAAAACACTGAAGTGCATATCTGCTTTTGAAAATGAAATTTTGACAAAATTTCGGCAAAATTTTGACAACATCTCGCAAAAAGAAGACGTGCACAGACGTCAAAAGGTAGCGAAATAATCGAAAGATTGACTAAAAAATTATGGAGTTTAGATAAAATTTCCCCCTCCTTAGAAAACGAAAATTTCGAAATTTTCTTCCTTGCAGAGAAAAAGTCATTAAAGTAAGTAATTGAGCAATTGACAGGGAAAATTTCATTAAATAACTATTTTTAATACAACTATATCTTTTTTAACCCTCAATTCACAACTTTATTTTTTATAACTGTTTGGCCACTTTTGAGACCAAATTACCTTTCTCTCTCTCTCTCTCTCTCTCTCTCTCTCTCTCTCTCTCTCTCTCTCTCTCTCTCTCTCTCTCTCTGTTCAGCCACCAGCAACATTTCTCAACCGCCGGGCCCACCACGTCGTTCTCCTCCACCCCCACCGTCGGGCCCAGCCGCATCCCCGGTCGATCCTACGCTGATGCTCTTTCCCCTTCCTCTCTCTTCGTTACTCGAGCATTCAACCTCCACCCATCTGCTGTTAGCAGATAACTGTTTTATCTTCATTTTTGAATTTGGTTTTTGAATTGTTTTGAATTTAGTTGAAATCTCTTCTGTTTGGATTGATTCCTTTCAGTTAGGGTTAGACCTGATCTTTTTCCTTTATTGTTGCAATTTTTGGCTGTGGTTTCAAGTTTGTATATATATCTCTTTAGTTGAATAAGGAGGTAGCTTTTTGTGGCAATCAGTTTTTGATATCTTAACATGGTATCAGAGCTCTGATCCTATCACTTTCACCAAGTGTTTTTTTTTTTCCTCTCTTGCCATCTCAATGGAATCTCAAAATCCCCCAATGAATCCAGTCCATACAGGAAACACCAACACTATTCGAGTCAATGAACATCATCTCATTACCATAAACGTTGTTGCCCAAGCTCCACTCAAGCTCAATAATAACAACTATGTATCTTGTAAACTTCAGTTTCATACCCTCTTTATTGGGTATGATCTATTGGGATACATAGATGGGTCCAAACCGTGTCCACCACCAACCTTAACCAACAACAACATCATCACACCCAATCCAGCATATACCCTTTGGATTAGACAGGATCAACTAATCCTCAATGCTCTCATTGGCTCTCTTTCTCCAACCATTATTTCCTTTGTTGTTAGAGCCATAACTTCAAAGGAAGCCTGGACCATTTTGGCAAATACCTATGCCAAGCCAACCCGTAGACGTCTCAGGCAAATCAAAACTTCCCTAAAAAACTTCACCAAAGGAACTCTCAGTATCACTGACTTCCTTTAAGCTGTTAAAGCTCATGCAGATGAATTCACTATCCTTGGTGCTCCCATGGATGATGACGACCTCACTGAAAAAAATCCTAGAAGAACTTGGTGATGACTACAAAGAGTTAGTACGTGTCGTCCAAGCCCGTGACATTACCATCACATTTGATGAGTTGCATGAGAAGTTACTCACATTTGAAGCATCGCTCCAGGAAAAACACAAAACATATGTGCACTTCACACCTATTGCTTTTCCAACAAACCGAAACAACGTTCCCCCACGCTCCCCTTAGTCAAGCCACTGGCGTCCTTCCAACAACAACAATCAGTCATGGCGATCTCCTTCCTCCAACAATGGTCATCCACCCGCCCCTTCATTTAACCACAACCCTCCACGCAGCAACCGTACCTCTCCTCGCCCATATCTTGGCTACTGCCAAGTCTGTGGAACCCAAGGTCATATAGCCAAGCTTTTTTCATTATTAGATTTGACTTTAGCAAACTTTGATCTGGATTTGTTGTTTCATAAAATTCCGACACGAGTTTGTTATTCTAAATATGAAATTTCGACTTGGGTTTAAGGGTCATAAAAGTTACTTTTTAGGCTGGAGGATCAAAATAGTTTAAGAAATATTAAAAGGGTATATGAATAAAATTACTCATTCCATATTTGGGTATAATTGTTCATTTATCTTAAAAAGTGATGCAGGATAAGGAGAGAAAATTGTTGAGCATGAATGAACTCGTTCAAAATTATGTTGTTAGAACTTTGATGACAAAAATACCCACCAAAAATTAGAGAGATGGAAAAATGAACAATAGTGACGGATTGGGAACAAAGTAACACATGAATTAAAGTTTGGGGGGCCCTAAGTAAGACGAAATAAAAATCGAGGGACATAGGAGCAAAGCGAGACATGCGTGATAGCTTGCGGGCACTACTATAAATAACGTAAAACAAAAAAATAATAACATATTTCTTTGACAAGGCAATGATTAAAGAACTTTATTTAGAAAAAAAAAAGGCTTACTATCAATTTTGCCCCCTGAATTATGATTCCATTCCTAACATGCCCCCTTACTTTTTAATTCTATCAATTTACCACCTAACAGTTTTAACGTTATTCTAATGTACCCCTTCGNAGAGAGAGAGAGAGAGAGAGAGAGAGAGAGAGAGAGAGAGAGAGAGGAAAGAGGGGGGTCATTGGCTGGGAATGGTGGTGGGGCTGGTGCGGGTGGCTGATCGGGAGGAGAGGGTGGTGTGGGTGAGTTTCTGGGCACAGGTTGGGATTGTGGGTTTGGTTTTTTATTTTGTTTTATTATTATTATTTTTTTCTAAATATTACAGTTTAAAAATTTTTTTTTGTTTAAAATTTTAAGTTTTGTATTAAATTAAAGGGGTGGGTCCCACTTTTATGTTTATGTAGCAAAATTGGAGTGCTGAGTGATCCAGGTAGGTCTACTCTGCCACGTAGGCGGCCACATCAGCAAAGTTAACGGAAGTTATGACGGAATTGAGTCGAAGGGGTACATTAGAATAACGTTGAAACTGTTAGGTGGTAAATTGATAGAATTAAAAAGTAAGGGGGCATATTAGGAATGAAATCATAGTTCAGGGGGCAAAATTGATAATAAGCCAAAAAAAAATCATAAGGTCTTTTTCTAAATAAGAAATGTTAGAAGGACTAAACTGTAATTTTTCTAAACAAAAAATAGAAAACCTTCGTCTTCGTCTTTTTCCTTTCGTCGCCGAGAAGGGAGACACCATAAACCCCCGCTGAGCTTCTTGTTCTTGCTCTGTCTTTCATAGTTCAAAACACCAAAACACCAAAACCCCGAAATCGAAACTTAATTTTAACCAAAAAAAAAAAAAAAGAAAATTGAAACTTCAAAACCTCTCCATTATTTCCCAGCCCATCTCCATTTTTGTGTTCTAAACCTAGAGAGAGAGAGAGAGAGAGAGAGAGAGAGAGAAAGCTTTAAACTAAAATTTACCAGAGGGCTCTAGTTACACCAATTTTTCTTTGCAAACCAAGAAGTGAAGGCAGACCCAGCAGCGGTATAACCCAAAAGCTTGTCGTGTTGGAGAAGGAAACTTTGTTGAGTTAGTTTCACAAGAACACAATCGTCCTTATATGTGTTTTTATATTCTTAGTTTGTTCAGGTTTGCACTAAATCTTATGATTTTTGGTTTGCATGTTAATCCCATTTATTTGAAGAGAAGCTAATAGGATTTGTTCCACGTTGAGGGTTGAGGTCACCTAACAGCAAGGTAAAAGATCTATCTTTAATATTTTGATGAAATTAGAACTGATAATGGTGTACTGGATGTGGGTATTGATTTTGATGCAATGTCAGTTTGAGCTTAAGAAAATTTATGTGTTTTTATAACTTCAATTGATTCTGCGTTGGATTAGTAAGGATAAATTTTATTGACTCTCAAAAGGGTTAGATGAGGGCTAAGACAGAAGCTATATATTTTTGGTTAAGGTGTTTGGTTGATGGTTATGATTAGTTAGGTGATTGTTATTCTGTTTTCCACTATTTGGGTTCTTCAAATAAGTTGATTGGGACTGTGTTATAGAACATGAGATAAATTATGTTGGGTAGTTGGGATTGCAGAGGCCGGTTGTGTTTTGAATTGATAGTCAATATTTCTATTAGGTGTATGTGAGAGTTCCATTTGAGTTAGGGATTAAGAATAGGAAAAACAAATTTGATGTTAATTTAGTTATTTTGAAAATCTGGAAATTTTAGAGATTGTCAGCGTGGCTGCTCATTGAATGAGTCTTGATTTAAGAAATTGGCCTTTTTACATATCAAAGTGGACTTAATACGAGTCATTTCTAAACTAAATTTTAATGCGAAATGGATTTAAGATGAAATTTTGGTGAATTTTCAAAGTTGGGATTGTGCTCACCCAATTTTCAAAATAGATTTCGATAACTTTTTGTGATACTCCTGAGTGGCTGAGTATCACATTGATTGTTATTTACTAGAGAGATCTAAGGTATAAGCACGGCATAAGAACCAAAATAAAATAGAATTAGCACTTTTGGGGAGGCTTTTGGTTGTCGGATAATCATAACTAGTAAACAACCAAGGGAAAAAAGACAAAGTGGGATATGTGCAGCCCTTCCCAAAGCCAAAGTAAGCTATTGTGAAACTGATTATGCCAACAAGTGTATAGATGCTGAACAAAAAAGTAGTCACCTCATTCTGGAGTTCCATAAATTTTCCACTTGCCATCATCCCATAGTTAATGTTTAGTGAAATGATGTGGCACTCTTGGCACCTTAGATTTTCAAAATAAAGTACTTGCTGTTAACTGGCCTTTGACGAGCCTGATCTTTGTAGAGGAAAGAAAAGTCCTGGGTGTCTTACTAGAGCAACCCCCGCAAATTCGTTGCCCCTCATATGTTTATTAGAGGCACAAGGACATCAATCGCGTCATAAAAGAGAAATTGTGCCAATCACCTGCAGTGTCTGGCAAACCTAGCTTATGCGTAGTGGCTGCAGTGGCCCCACTGAAATATTTTCATCTGTTTTTTTTCACAAGTATTGCATACATTTTTTTTTTAAATTTTATCGAAGTTGGAACCCCACAAAATTATAACCTCTCACCTAGCTGAGGATTTTGTAATTATCACTTGCCACGCCTTTGCCTCTTTCTCTCTCCCTCACACTCTCTCACTGTTTTCTAGCTCTCTTAGAATATAATATTTTTTCTTCTGCAATAGTAGATCTTGCTGCTGTTTTTCAAAGAATGTAAATGTAGAGAAATGAAGGAATTCAAATTAGGGTCCTCTCTAGCTATAAGTTGCCACTTGCCAATCAATCATGCCCCACGGAGCCAATTATTTTGCATTTTCCAGGGCCCTTTTCTCTGTCTATCTCTCTAATCTTTTTCTTAAGCTTTTCAATGTTATTTGGATATAAGTATATTAAATTTTTACCTTTTTTTCAAAAATGTAATAAATTTATACTTTTCTTTTTATTTCAATGGGATTTATATGCTTATATATGTGTGTGTGTGTGTGTGTGTGTGCGAGCGCGCACGCGCGTGAATCCTACTAATTGAATTATTTCATCTGGGTATGAGTTTGTGTGGTATGAAGAATTAAATTTTAGTAATTTATTGCTTATTAGTTCAAATTATTAATTGATCCTTTACGTTTGCTTCCACAAAGATAAAATCCTGAGACCCACTGGTGAAAATAAACCTTTCAAAGCCGCAAAGGCGTTGACACATATATCTCATCATGGACCCATCCATTGTGAAGAAACTCCTTGAAGACGACGAGGTGCTCTCTCTCTCTCTCTCTCTCTCTCTCTCTCTCTCTCTCTCTTTCTCTCTGTGCCATATCTCAAGCTTTGAATATTAAATTCTAACTGTTTTTTAATAATAATTTCCAAAGGACGAAACCATGCATTCAGGCGCAGATGTGGAGGCCTTCCAGGCTGCCCTGAATAGGGACATACAAGGAGATGTGTCTGCTTCCCAGCCTTCTGATTCAGTCTCCGGTATCCTTCTTAACCTTCTTTTTGATTCTAAGAACTAACTGGACGTAATCATAGACCTATTTCAGATTACTCTGTGAATAGTTGGTTAGAATTAATTAATTTTGATAGTTAACTTTGGTGTATGTTTAAATTTTAGAAAGCATGAGTGGGATTTGTGGGCTTAAGTATGATTTAGTGTATGTTTAAGTATGATTTAGTATGCTTTATGGGATTTATGGGTGTTTTTGGTGGGAATATATTTTGTAACTGCAATGTTGCAACTGTAGTTGTGTGAGTTAACCGAAACTGTAGTTGCAGCTAACTGAAATTGTAGTTGCAGTTAACCGAAACTATAGTTGCATTTAACCGAAACTAGTTGCAGTTGCTCAATGCTGTTTTGTCCTGAAAGTTTCAAAATGGACATGCTGGAGTTATGGGAATATTGGAAAGTTGTCAGGTCCTAATCGTTAAGGGACTTATAAAAGTAGTAGATAGTTCATTAACATAACCTAAAGTTTTATTCAAAATTTCAATATTCTTTCATAATTTCTGTCATTTCTCTCTCGTTGTTTTTCCATACCGTATGTTGTCAACATTTTTGTGTTTCTGAACCTTTGTTATTTCTGTTGACACCAATATATACCTTGACCGTTACTTTGCCTCCATTTTCGCCATTTTATTCCAATCATCATCAATGTATTTTTGCCATTTATGCCTTCATTTTGCATTTCTGATTCTAAATTATCAGAAGTGATTTGAAATCAATGCATCTTTAAATTATTTTTTTTGAAAGGATCTGTCGTTTGTTTCAACCCTAAAAAGCAACTTCCAAACAATTTAGAAAAGCTTGTTTGGGTGTTAAGCTCACCATCTCTAGTCAAATTTCTTTGGCTTTTGCTTATGTTCGTGACCAGAACACACCTTGATTATACATGATGTGTGCAACTAAGCAGTTTTGCCTCCAGGAAACAACAATATTTCTAGTCAGTCATTACCGCAGTTGCATACGACAAGCCAGGATGAAAATGCAGCTTGTCAAATTCAGCAAGACCAAAAAATTGCACAGCAGCGAGAACTACATTCATATGAAATGGAGTTAAAGCAACAAGGGTTTGTTTATGAGAATATGCAACAACAAAATGATGCCTCACAGGAACTTAATCACCTTCCTTTGCCCCAGAAGCAACCCCAAGGTGACCTCCAAGAAGGGCATGCAGAACAAAAACCCCTCCAGATTCCTGAAACAACTGGAATGCCGATTTCTGGAAAAAATCCAAGATCTATACAGGAGGACATTACACCTAATCCAGAAAGTGAATCTCAGTACTTAAAGCTTCAGAAGATGAGTAGTCAACAGGCAATGATCACAGCGCAGCCAAGAAACCCGATCAATCGCAGTAAACAAGTATCATTTTCCCAGTTGCTACCTGTCTTAGTGCCTCAACTTGATAACGACAGGTCCAATAAACTCACTACTCTATTTGAGAAACTCAAGGTGGGTCCTACTCCTACTCACAATGCTTTATGAAGGTGTTGTGCATTTTGTCTTTGTCTTTTTTTTTTTTCTCTGGCCAGGTTGTTTGTGTGCTGATATCTGTACTGTTTTTGCTATTATAGAAAAATGAAATCTCCAAAGATGCTTTTGTCCGGCACCTTAAAAGTATTGTCGGGGACCAGATGCTCAAATTGGCAGTACTGGAAGTGCAATCGCAGGTAAGTATAGAATGCATTTAATATTATTTTAACGAATTAATAACCTTTTGATGTCGAAACTAAGTTGAAAGACAGCATATAAAACTCTTGCAGCGTGGTCCTAAACGCCAGTTACCTCCTCAGGCTTCAGTGCAGAAACAATCTCCTAGGATGCTATCTATTAGTGCAGGTTCTACACAGTTCACTGATACTCGTTCATTTGCACTTCAACAGAGAGGCGCTAACTCTCCCACAGACTTATCGCACATTCCCTCTTCAACAGTTATAGTTCATACTGACTCGAGCCATCCAGTCACTGAAAACAGTGCTAAAAATTTGAGGGAGGCAGAACGACAGTCAGATATTTCTCATGGAATGCAAGTAAGTCAAATGTCTTCATCCAGCGTGGTAGCAGCTAATCAAGTAAGGGAGCACACCTCAGTTCCTATACAAGTACTTGGCAAGCAGCAGCAACAACAACTGCACCCGTATTCAGGGACAAATGTCGATACTTGCACATTGTCTATCAAACCACAACCTCATGATTCACAACTGAGGCAAATTCCACAACATCAAAGCATGGATTCAGCTCAGTCATGTGAGGGAGCGAGCATCATGAGTGTGTCCAAAATGGAGAGGCAAAACTTTATGAATGACCCTAGTAGACTGCAGCGTGAATTTCTTTCATGCTTTACAAATAATTCGACTTTACAACAGAATCCCATTCCTCGACAGTCCTCAAATAAAGAACAGAAATCTGGTCCTTTGTCATCAATGGCTTATGTTAAACAGGAACCAATTAATCAGACTGCTGAGCTGCAGCACAAGCCCCTATTGTCTAATTCTCAGAGATTGCCTTCTGTTTCTATTGCACCACTTGAACAGGGAAATGCATCACCTGAAATTTCAATGGATGAGTCTTTAGAGATACAATCTTCTAGAATGGGTGTTTCAACATCTGTAAGCATGGTGCCTTCTCCATCAACAAGTTTAGTGCCCCCAAATTATGTTTCTCCAATGATGCAAACCAATCCTAATGTCTCGGTAATTCCATTCCCTCATCTATGCTTCGCTTCATATGCATTTGTTTGGTCATGGTGGAGACTTCCTATATTTTAGTTGAAGTGTTTCCTGAAAAGCCCTACTCTATTTAGAACTAATTATAGAACTACATACATGAGATGTGGCTACTTCTGTAGTAGTGTGCTCCTTTGCAATGGTGATGAAACAGCAGGTATCTATTTTTGTATCTCTGTGTCCTATATGAAACCACTTTCCCATGACTAGCGAGATGAAATGACATACTAACAGGTATTGGAGGCGCAGGTTATTTGTTAATCAGTAACAATATACCTTCTTTCCTCATTATATTGTTTTGTTATGCCTCTGAAGTCCAGAATTCAACTGTTACTTAAAAAAATTGATGGGCTAGTTTCATGTTGGATCTACTTATGCTAGTTTACCTTGTGCTTTACGCTTTAGTATATTTGTTTCAAAAGTCATATTTCCGACTGGTATGTAACTATTTTTTCACATTATTTATTACTAATGCTACTTTTTATTTTTACCAGTTAGGCCCTCAGATACCCTCTGGAAACTCTCCCTCTGGGGTTACTAATAGAACACCTCCAAAAAAGCCATCTATTGGCCAAAAGAAGCCTCTCGAAGCACTTGGTTCTTCACCACCTATATCAAGGTAAAATAAGTTTATTTTTTCTGTTACAGCCTGTGATTGATTGCAATTGCTTCCTCCATATAACTTTCTGTTTTATCCTTATAAATTATGTTCTGGATCACCTGCAGTAAGAAGCAAAAAGTTTCTGGGGCCTTTTCGGATATTGAACAACTCAATGATGTCACTGCTGTCAGTGGAGTTAATCTTAGGGTACAGTATTTTGTCATTATCAATTCTGGCTGTTATGGAGGGTTAGCTAATTAAGTGAAGAATGAACACTCTTTAATTAAATGTGCTAAAAGAGCCTTTTGGCATTCTTGATTTAAATAGGAAGAGGAAGAGCATCTATTTTCTGGGCCAAAGGAGGATAGTCGAGCTTCAGAAGCATCTCGAAAAGTTGTGCAAGAAGAAGAGGAAAGGCTGATTTTACAGAAGACTCCCTTGCAGAAAAAATTGGCACAAATCAGTTAATACTCTGTACTTATTTCTTTATCAGAGGCTTCCAAATTTCATAACTTCTTATACACTTTGTTCCTGTCATGAAAAGCAATATCAAACAGAGCTTGATATCTGGTCTTTATTCATTTGCCTTTTGCAGTGGCCAAATGTGGTTTGAAAATTATAAGTAAGGACGTGGAGCGATGCTTGTCACTGGTGAGGTGCTAGCTACTATGTTCCTTTTTATCGCAATAAACTTACATGTTATCTAATTCCATGCCAACTGAATCTTCAGTGTGTGGAGGAAAGAATGAGGGGACTAATAAATAATTTAGTCAGACTGTCAAAACAGGTTTGTTATTATATTTTCTTCCTTCAAAACAGAATTCTCTTGCATTATATATTTCCTGATTTTGAGTGAATCTCCTTATGCTAGCGGGTTGATGCTGAGAAACCAAAACACCACACTATTACTACCTCTGATGTTCGGCAACAAATTATGGATCTCAACCGGAAAGCTAGGGTAGAATGCGAAAAAAAGCAGGCTGAGGCAGAAAAGCTCCGGAAGCTTAATGAAGTGAGTGTCTGTTATACATTCTATATTATATTTGTGCAATGCACACATGGTAAAATACTAATGTGCTAAACATACACAACATTTTGTACGAGTATATGCTATTTATTAGTTCCAATTATTTAATATGACTGCATACAGCCTGAGGCTAACAGTGGAGTTGATGGCGATAAGGAGAAAGATGAAGGTCATCCTAAATCATTTAAGGTATGAGGAATCAGCTGAGCATTATATGTAAACATTATATGTTACCTCTGAAATGAACAGAGCAGTTATTCGTCTGTGGCTTTCTGCTTGGTGCAGACAAACAAAGATGAAGAAGAGAAAATGAGGACAACTGCAGCGAATGTTGCTGCTCGTGCTGCTGTTGGGGGAGATGACATGTTCTCGAAATGGCAACTTATGGCACAAGCCCGACAAAAAGGTGAAGGTGAGATTGATGCTGCATGTGGGTCCCAGCCAGGTAAAGATGTAAACCGAAAGCCTACAGCAACAGCTGGAAGAGTTATGAGGGACAATCAAGAAGCAGAGAAAAGGGGCGGTGCTGCTCCTCTTGCTGCAGCTGGTAAGTATCATTAAGCTTGATCCTTTGTTAAATTATGCTTTTGTAGCTTATAGTAGCCATATGTCAACACTGGGGATGGCAAACATACCCTTAATACCTATACCGGCCTATCCCACCTGGTAAATCCTTTATCCATTCCCGCTTATTTTGTCTCGGGTATTACCTGGACCTGCTGACTCAGCACCTTTATGGAATGTTTTAGGTACTTGGAATTGGAACAAGACATTCCCATTTATGAACTGTTTGAAATTAGAATGAGAATGAGCAGGAATGAGAATTATTCCCATTCCTTCCATTCCCATTCAAGATAAGTAAGCATGCCGTTGGACCGTTAGATATCATTACTGCTACACTAAACAAGATTCAAATGTACAAGAGTATGCCACTGTAGGTACCTTGCTAGTACTGATTGTACAAATTGTATTAGAAAAGGGGATTTATTCTATGATATTTATGCTAGTAAAGAATGCACACACCTTGGGATCTGCATGAGTAACATAATACAACTTCTCATTTCATGTAAGTGGCTGAGCTGCCATATATTCCTTTTACACAATAAATGTTATCCCTGAATATTGAAATAATCAAATTACGAAAGCTTATCAAGTACTATGTCCATGATGTGTACTAGTTCTTGCATTCTTATAATTATAACTTGTCATATTTGAGAATTCATCTTCAGTATATTATTTCTTGGAGCAAACTAGAAATTGGCTTGACGGCCGTCAACATATCATCTAACAACTTTGATGGAGAAGTATAATGACTTAAAATTTTGTAGTTATCTTGGTATGGCATTTGTTGAAGAAGTCCTCCTATGTGTATCCTTGCTATGTCTTGCTTTGTTAATTGCACTTTGTTTCAATTTTTTTCAGCAGGGACTATTAGAAAATTGGGAAGGAACCAAGTTAATATGACTCAAAGAAGGGTAGCTCGTAGTATATCTGTTAGGGATGTGATTGCTGTCCTGGAAAGGGAGCCTCAGATGTCCAAGTCTACTCTGATATATCGCTTGCATGAGAAAATCTAATCCGAATAGTCTTTTTACTCATGCATTAGCCCTTTCACCCCATTAAAGGTGACCATATTGAAATCACAGAGATTGCAAGTTTCATCACAATCCGGAAGCATCTCCACACCAGCCATCAGGATCTTATAATCACAGGCTAGAGATTTTGCAAAGGAAATATGAAATGAGAACCAGTTTTTTCATGGTTATGCTGTATACTTACAAAGAAAAACTTTCGTTCTATACATGGTATGTAGTGTGAAAGTTGCCAATTGTTTCCATGTATTTTAAATACGTTTAGATGGGAAACATTCTTTTCAATCTAAATGCAGTTCTTATATTCCTATGTTGAATCAAATTCAAATATGCTTTTACAGACATTTAACTCGGATTTAGAGGGCAAAAAATAAAATAAAAAAAGACCAATTGTCCCTTTTTATTTTATCGTGTTGCTGATTAGGACTTGGGAGGTACTGAATAATTCTATAAGATACGAAGATGCTTGGGCTGTACGTATCTATTGTGAATTGACAGATCAGAATAATGGACAACAATAAGTGAAAGAGTGCTGCTATGTAGACCCAATTAATTTATTTTTATCCCAATTATATTCTTTACACCCAACTACAAAATTTAAATTAAAAAAATTTATTTTTATACTCAACAACTTTTTCAAAAAGATCCTTACTAAGACCAAAACACAACACTACTGCCAATCTATTCCTACTCTCTACACGACTATACGGTTGTCTATACCCAACAAACACACCTAACCACACCATCACTATCATACGACACCATCCACCCAACACCATCACCTCCACCACCAGGTCCACCACCCAACAACCATCAGTGAAATGAGGAAGACATGAATTGGCTGTGAGGAAGACATGAATTGGCTGTACGTACCTTTATGTGAAATGACAAGCTTAAAGACATCCAATAAGTGAGTCCTCTAAAAAGTGGCATCTGTTTTACCCATATATATGACTATGGCACTCAATAACTAATGTGGAAGGCCTTAGTTGTGCATGAAAGCTAATTTATCTAGAGCATCTTCAACCCTTTTCCTATATTTTCTTCAAATAAGAGGATGAGTATGGGGAATGACTCTCTAATGCTAAAGTTGAAATTTTCCCCAATCATTTAAAATTTGACCGTTGGAGGTTTGGGAAGTCTCATCCATTCAACTTGATTTGGGAAAAATTTTAGATAAATCTCAAATTTGGGGAGATTTTAGAAAATAGTTGGGGCTGTGTTTTATGTCATTTTTCTCCAAAATTAAATTGGGGATACTCTAAGTACTAGCTAATAAGTGTTTGATGAAAGACTCAAATGGTTCTAAAGTGAATTGTTCTCTAAATTCAAATTAATTTTGAGGATTATTTATGGAGATCATCCTTGTAGGTAAATTGGGTTGACATTAGTTGGTAGAATCAATGGGTTTTATTAATAGAAGGTAAGTTTTGTGAGTTCTCGTGAAAATAAATATAGGTAAATTTGGGGCCTAATTAGTGTACAAACATTTGCTTGTCATTGTATAGGCAATGTAGGAAAATTAAGAGTTAATTACATTTACACCCCTTGAGGTTTATCATCTTTTCACATACACTCTCTAGGATTTCAAAAATTACACATACACCCCCTGAGATTTCAAAACTATTGCATATAACTCCCTACAAGAGAAAAAAAAAATAAACAAAAAAAAAATATTTGTATTGAGATTGGACCTTACACCTTGAGTAATCTTATTAGACCATTTCACCCCTTAGCATGCATTTTTGCATAATTTCTCATCATTTTTCGTCTCATTATAGGGGGTTATATGTAACAGTTTTGAAACCTCAGGGGGTGTATGTATAATTTTTGAAACCCCAGAGGGTGTATGTAAAAAGACAATAAATCTCAAGAGCTGTAAGTGTAATTAACTCAAAAAATTATAAATTTATTACATTAATTTGAATGGACTTTTTTGAATTAATTATAGATTTATTGCATTCTATCATGAAATTAACTAAATTGACGTGGAGAGACTTGCAATTAACTTTGAAGATCAACTTGACATGTGCAAGAAACAGAAGGGTCGACTTTGACATACCGTATTTAATTCATACGATGTCAGAAATAGGTCAAATAATATATCAAATCGAAGAGTATTTCAAGACAAGGGTGATCGACCCTGCGATGCAGGGTCATTTGGTTTTTTAGGCCTAATAAAGACGTTTACAAGCTGTAAACGTCATTTTACTATTTTATGTTAAACTTTCCTATTTTCGCATCTAGGATTCCTTTTTCGTTTGCGCTTCCTTTTGAAGCTAGGTTTGTAAGACTATAAATACTCTCTTTCAGAATTGTTTAGAATTATTATTCAGTTTCTCAAAATTAAAAATGAGGGTTTTCTCTCAATTTCTCTGGTGGACTCTAGAATCCTTTACTTTTAAGGTTTCGCTTGAATCTCTTAAATTTTCGCTGCGTCATAAATCCTAAAATTTAGCATTAAATTGGATTTATCTTTTATATATTGATTAATTATTATATGTAATCGTAACACCATGTGGTATGTTGACGTGATGTTACTAATTCACTTAGAATATAATACGAGTTTAAACAATTTAAATGATATTTTTTAGGATTTAGGGCTTTAGAAATTAATAATTGTACATGTATTATAATTTAAGTGAATTAGTAACACTACATCAGTTTGTCATGTGATATTACGTTCACATACAATAATTTTTTATTAAGGAAAATGACATGTTTTCTAATTACAGAAGAATTTTTAAGTGCACTTTAATCTTGAGTGATTGAAATAATAAAATAGTTAACCGGTTAGAAACTACAAAATAGAATTGGGGTCAGCTATATCCAATTAACCCAAAAAAATGAGGTGATATACATGTGCGTGTAGCAACTCTAATAGGGAAAAATTTTCAAACAGGACACCTACTTTGGGGTCAATCTTAGTTTAGGACACCAGTTTGGGTTTGTCTTAATGTAGGACACATATTTAGGGTTTGTGTTAGTTTAGGACAATCCGTCAACTCCGTTAACTTTTCTGTCCAAAAAGGGATAATTTGGTCATTTTATATTTTTAAAACAAATAAAAACTGAAAAAAAAACAAAAAAAATTACAACTAAAAAACTAAAAAGATTAAAATTGAAAAAAAAAACAAAAGAATTAAACTCTCTCTCTCTCTCTCTCTCTCTCTCTCTCTCTC
>QANW01013125.1:889381-900675 GCA_003254865.1 Dryas drummondii | reverse complement strand
TTTTTTTTGTTATTAGTTTTAATCTATTTTAAATTAATTTTTAGTTTTAAACTTTGTAATGATTTTTTTAGTTTTTTTTTTCTTTTTTCTTTAATTTTTATTTGTTTTAAAAATATAAAATAATCAAACTATCTCTTTTTTGACGGAAAAGTTAACGGAGTTGGCGGATTGTCCTAAACTAACACAAACCCTAAATATGTGTCCTACACTAAGACAAACTCAAACTGGTGTCCTAAACTAAGATTGACCCCAAAATAGGTGTGCTGTTTGAAAATTTTTCCCACTCCAATAATATATTACTGCTGTTATTATGAGAAATCACATGTACTATAACACGTGCTGCAGAAAATCCACATGTGCTTCAAAATGGACTTATATATACAATAAGCGACTCGTGCTGATCATCAAGCTAGGACTCCAGTAAGTGATTCTTGTTAATTAATTGTTCATCGTACTATGGCAAGTTTCTCATTACTGTCAGCTGCTGCAAGAAGGTATATAAATATATTTGCATCTTTCAAATATATATCATTAAGGAATTTAACCTGCATGCATGTAAATGTTATATAATTAATTTAGTTTTGCTTACACTAACTTGATCGGAGTTATGTTTATCGAATTCTTACATCCAAGTTCCTCCTCTAAATTGAGTTTGTTTCATTTATTTATTTATTTAAATTAATTCCCAAAGTTGTTCCTCTAGATTGAGTTTGTTTCATTTATTTAGGAAATAAAATATTCAAATTTGGGACAGCTTTGACATATATAATATAATACAGATAAAAATATTACTAAATTAATAACTAGTTGGCGACTATACGTGGAGTCGAATCGAACACTTTCACTTAATTTATACGAGTGAATTCACTAACTATTGTTATGATTTGTTGAAATTAAGACTATGGGAGTAAAATTATGTGTGTCAATATATTGAAGGCTTGAAGGTAAGGTAGCACTAATCACCGGTGGAGCTAGCGGCATTGGAGAGTCAACTGCAAGACTCTTCTCCAAACATGGAGCTAAAGTTGTTATCGCCGATGTGCAAGACGACTTGGCCGAATCCGTGTGCAAAGATTTAAATCCGGGATCCACTACCTTCGTCCACTGCGATGTAACAAACGAAACAGACGTCGAAAATGCTGTTAAAACCGCCACATCGAAATACGGAAAGCTAGACATTATGTTCAATAATGCCGCCGTAGCTGGAGTAGCCAAGCCCAACATTCTTGACAATGACAAGGCTGAGTTCGAGCAGGTCATCGGGGTAAATCTAGTCGGCGTATTTTTGGGGATCAAGCACGCGGCTCGCGTGATGATCCCTGCACGCCGGGGCAGCATAATTAATACTGCTAGTGTTTGCTCTACCATAGGGGGGTGCGCATCACATGCGTACACAAGTTCAAAGCATGGCGTGGTAGGGTTGATGAAAAACACGGCGGTGGAGCTCGGGCAGTACGGGATTCGTGTAAATTGTGTGTCACCGTATCTAGTTGCCCCACCACTGGCTAAGAACTTCTTTAAACTTGATGATGAGGGAGTCCATGGTGCTTATTCCAACCTTAAAGGTGGGGTTCTTAAGACAGATGATGTGGCTGAGGCTGCTCTTTACTTGGGTAGTGATGAGTCCAAGTATGTTAGTGGGCATAATCTTTTGGTAGATGGAGGCTTCAGTATTGTGAACCCAATGCTTTCTTTGTTTGAAAAATATTGATATTGAGATAACCTTTATTAATAATACCTAGATCGATGATGCAATTGAAGAATTTCACTGCTAACTAAACCTTGACTCTTGACTGGTGGTGGTTGCAGAGCTACTTCATGTATCATATGCTTGGGTATGCTTTTGGGTTCTTCTCTTGTTTAATTTTGTTGTTTGGGCTTTTGCGTTTTCGCTTTGTTTTTTTTTTATTATTTATTTATTTATGTTTAAGCCCCTTTTTATTTATCTATACTGTATTGGGTTTTGGTTCATTAGTTGAAGTTGAGTATGCTATCTCAATCTGTTCCAAAATTTTATGCCTTTTTAATTTCTTTTGGGTTTGATTTCTGAAAAAATGTGTAACTTTGGGGAACAAGGAAATCCCTCTCTCTCACTCTCAGCCTCCTTCTCTGTCAGAGTTAATTTGTCCATTTCCATCTTTTTTTTATTTGGGAACACAATATGACTGGTTTTAGATCTGAAAGTTTCTTAATTTTTTTTATTTTTTATTTTTTATGTAATTATTTGTTTGGTTTTTTCTGCAATGAATACTCAAACCCCCAGAACTTCAAAAACCCAGACATGCAAACACCCAAACCCGAAGAACAGAGTAACAGACCAAAAGGTAATTTATCTTTAGTTAATTAGTTTTTTTCTTTTTAAATTCGACTGCTGATTTTGTTTTTTAATTCGACAACTGATTTTTTATAGTGCACATTGCTTGTTTTATTTGCTATTCTCTCTGTTTTTTATTTACGAATTGAAACACTATTTGGTTGCGTTTGATATGAAAGTCTCTTGAATTTTTTTATGGAACTTTTTGTTTGGTTGTTTCTGCAGGAAATACTCAACCCTTAAAACTCCAAATATCCAAACATCCAAACACCCAAACCCAAAACACACACCAAAAGGTAATTTACCTTTCGTTAATTTGGTGTTTTTTTTTTTTGTAGATTTAGCTGTTGATATTTTCTAGTGCAAAATGAAGTTGGTTCTCTCTGTTTTTTGTTTTTCTTCCACTTTTAGCTAAGTGTTCTATTACTATCTTTGATTCTTTGTGTTTGTTTGTAGGTGAGAGGCAATGATGATGGAATTGGCTGGGGAGAGACTTGATAAAAAAAAATACAATACACACCATCATATATCAATTTTATTTACAATTATGAATAATTACAAAATTTTAAAAGTCAAGTATCTATTCCCGAACTTTTTTTAAAATTTAAAATTTTGACTAAGAGACTGTTCTAATATTTGTCACCATAAAAAAAACTTGGGGAAATTTCATTAAATAACTCATTTTAATACAATTATATATTTTTTAATCTTCTACTCACAACTTTATCTTTTATGACTCTTTAGCTACTTTTCGGACAAAAATACTTTTATAATCGTCACATGGTCGACATATTAACACTTTATCGACCAAGAAATTGATTTTATCAAAAAATGTAAAAAAAAGGTAGAAAATGATGAATATAATAAACTGGCTGTAGCACCATCTAAAGTGGTTGTAGCACCATATGTTGATCATGTGTCGACCATTTATCGACCATGTGTCATCGATCATTTATCGACCATTTGTCATCGACAATTAAATTTTATATCTGAAACAACAAACTCAGGTCGAAATTTCAAATATAAAACATCAAACCCAAGTTGAAATTCCATATCTTGAACAACAAAACTATGTCAGAATTTTATCCAACAACATATCCAAATTGGAATTTGTTAAACTCAAATTTAAAAATGAAATAATTGACAAAAAAAATCTGAATTTATTAAAGTTTTCAAGTCTCAATCCAAGCTTTTTTCTTTTTGATGCTCAATAATTAATATAAGGGTTAATTATATATATATACTTCAACTATACATCACTTATCAGTTGGGTACCTCTGATTTAAAAACTTTCATTAGGGTACATCAACTTATGTTTTTTGTCAATTGAATACCTCCGTTAGTCTGACCGTAAAGAGGTCTGTTAACTGCTGACGTGGCATAAATGAACCCAATACCTGGCATTAACGTGTCGGCCCCAGGTTGCTTCCCGCCCAACCTCGCCACATCAGTCTTGACCCAAAGTGTTTCCCTCCAAAACACACTGCCACGGTCCACCTGTCATTTAAATTAATAATAAAAAAAAAAGTGGTCTGACACACTACACATCAGATTAGAATAACAATAAACTATAGTGAATCTTGAAACCATGCGCCATTGAAGAGCCATGCTTATAATTAAGGCAGCACAAACAAAGAATTAATTATCTGCGGGCATTAGAAGGATTTATGCTTAGTAAATCTCTGGGTTGCTCATCTTTAGACTTTAGGGATACAAATAGAGCCCAGAAAACGAAGAGATAGACCCAAAAAACTCGAAAGTGTAAAACCATTTTTTCTGTTCGAAAAACACAGACCCAGATGAAGAAGCAGAGATCCACCCACGAAACTGAATCACTAAAGCTGTAGATTGCGAAAGCCCTAATCACTGAATCTTTAGATCTGTTCTGTTCCGTCGACGCTTGCACTTTGCTGAGGACAACACCCTGGTTCTTGAGTTTCTTTCTCTCTTTCTTTGTACTTCTCATCTTTGTAGGTTCGTTGAGACTGAAATGGAGTGGGTAAGATGTGGTTGCGGATCCAGACCAACCATGTTAACCTCTTGGACATATTTGAATCCCGGGAGGAGCTTCATTCGATGTCCCAGATATGGGGTATCTATGTTTGATGCTTAATGCTGGGTGATGTTAATTTCTTGACTTAATTCAACTTTTTTGTTGTTTTTGTAATATGCAGCGAAGAGGAGGTTGTCAGTTTTGGGATTGGTTGGACCCCCCAATTTGTGAACGTTCCAGAGTTGTCATACCAGGCCTGTTGAAGAAATTGAACAAGGTTGAAGATGAATTGAAGATGGCTCGAAGGAAAAATAAAGTGTTATGGGCTGTGCTGGTGTGTGGTTGGTTGCTAGCTTATATGTTTTATGTGAATTCGATTTAGGGGTTGCTGGATGAAGGTTGAAGATGACTCATTTTGGTTAATGGGTGGCACATGGCTTATCTATGGTTATTTAACTTTTTAGTGGGGTTTGTTTTTGCTGTTATATTTTGCACCCTCACCATTTGTCTTGGAAAGGTTTATTTTGTGCCAATTATTATTGTACTTCACCATATGTAAATTTCTCATTTCTGGAATGAAAAATGGCTTTCCCCTTGCCATTTAATGTTGTAATATTTGCAGAAAAAAGACACTTACATTATTGTTCTAAACATGTCCTAGAATTGGTAAAAAACAAACATCCTAAACAGTAGCAATATTCATCCATAATCAATGGCATAAGCAACTTCATAAAATGATAAAATAAAAATCATATGCCATTTCGAGATGTCATTTTGTTCAAGCACATATATATATTGTCTGCAATACAAAGCAAAATGTGGCAGAGATCAACATTATACATCTGTCTAAAATACGTCCAAACCACATATCCAAAACCTATCCAACATGACTGCAACTATTTGTCCAACATGCCTGCAAAATATGTCCAAAATGCTTGCATGTGTCTGTCCAATACATCTGTGCAAAATATGTCCAAAATGCATGCATGTGTCAGTTCAAAATGCATGCATCATATAATGATTGTCCAAAGCAAAATATGTTCTAAAATCAAAACCAAATGTCCAAAATATGCATATGCTAATTTCCATCATCTAATTGCTGCTGGGGAAGGCCTGGGAAGACTGAGTTGGTGCTGGGCCAGAGGTGGTTGTAGTTTGGGATGACTGTTCTATTGCAGGAGCATTGACTGTTGTACGGGAAGACCTCAAACTCCATCTTGCAGTGGCAAAGGTACCCTCGTAAGCAGAAATACAAAAAATGCTTTCATATAAAAATCAAGCATCTATACATTAATTGAGAAAAAATACAAAAAAATGCAAAACCAAAATACAATTCACCAAAATACCTGAACAGTGGAATTCTGGCTGTTTCTCCTAGCTGGCCTATGTCTTGGAGGCAAGTTTCTGACACAGGTTCTAACATTGTGCCCATTTTGCTTGCAGTGGCTGCATTTCAGAGTTTTTTGCTCTCTCCTCCCCAAATCAGTCTGCTCTGACAATGGCCTAGTTGTCTCATATGTGCACTTCCTCCTCTTGGTCCTAGGTCTCTCTAGCTGCCTAGTGTTCTTAGGGGGGCCAATTGTAGGTCCATCTGTGGATTCCCAATGCATCATCCCAGCCAGAGGGTTTATAAGACAATTATGAGACTCAAAGTATCTGCTCTTTAAATAAAAAGGGTCCACTAACTTCTCTGGGTCCTGTCTAATGAATTTACAAGCTCCACATGTATGTACACATGGGATTCCTGTTAAGTCAAACCTCCTCCAAGTGCAAGAATTTAGATCAAAGTCCACAGTGTGTATATCAGCCCCTCCACCATCAACTTGATATTTTTTCCCTCCATTCCAGGTTACCACATACCTGGCATAATTCATCATATTCTCCTGCACCTTCTTTAAGACTTTTGGACATATTGCCCCAACAGCATGTCCTCTCATTTTGTCTCTCCTCACCTGGATCCTCTTCATCAGCATGGTCCTAATCATCTCAAGCATTGTTAGGATGGGCTTTCCCCTTGCCTTCAAAATGACAGCATTGAAGCTTTCACAAAGGTTGTTTAGGAGCATGTCACACTTAGGCCATGTGCTAAAGTATGCTCTGCTCCAATGTTGAGGTGGCCTCTCCAACAACCAATTATAAGCCTCTCCATTCAAACTCCTAACATCCTCCATTGCCCTCTTCCAGTAAGCAGGTGTGGTCACCCTTGTGCAACTCCATAGGGCATTCTTCAATGCCATGCCTTTGTAGTCCTTATTGAAATTTGTGTACAAATGCCTTACACAAAACCTATGTTTGCAGTTTGGAAGGACATCTTGTATAGCTGGAAGCAGCCCCTTCTGCTGATCAGAAATGAATGTGAAACCATCCTCATTGACAATGTCAAGATCATCTGTAAGAAATCTCAGAAACCAAGTCCAAGAGTCTTTATTCTCCATCTCCACTACTGCATATGCAATAACCCAGCTCTCCTCATTTGCATCAACTCCCACAGCTGATAATAATTGACCACCAAAGACACCTTTTAGATGGCACCCATCAAGTCCCACCAATGGTCTACACCCTTTCTTGAAACCCTCTTTGCAAGCATCTACACATATATACACCCTGAGAAAATTCTCATCTTCCACTTGCATCTTTGCAGTAGTGCCAAGGTTAGTCTTCCTGAGCTCACCACAGTAGTCCCACAACCTCGAATACTGCTCTGCATATGTGCCTTCAATCAATTTCTTAGCCTTTTTCAAACCTCTGTATGCTTGCTGCCAACTGACATTAATATTCCATTCTTGCTGGACTGTCTGCCTGAATGACTCTGTAGGCCAAGTTGGGCTAATCTTGATCATGTCGATATACATATTAGCTATTCATCCACTATATACATTGCGGTTGGCATGGTTCATTAAACATGTGTGTTGTCTGTTCAGCTTTTTCACTTGTAGAGTGTCTTCCCTAAACATCTTCCCTGCTCTAATTTTCCATGTGCAATCACTAGCACATTCTGCATTCAACTTCCACAACTCATTCCTGAAAATTTAATACTCCTATAGCCATTCTTGATTAAATACATCGTCAGAGCTTGTCTAAAGATGTCTGCATCCATGAATTTCATTCCAATGCAAAACTTTGGGTTTTCCAAGTCTGTTTTAGGATTGAATTTTGGCCACCTAATATTCTCTGAGGATTCATCATCACTGTCATGGTCACTATATAGCTCCTCTGTGTGGTATCCTTCCTCAAAGTCCTCTACCTCCTCTAAATCTAAACTTTCCCTCATCCTTTGTGTTGCAAGCATGTAGTTGAAACTCCCTCTCTTATTGGGCCTTATCACTTCCTCACCTTGGGCCGCATTTCTCTCCTCAGATTGAGCCTCATGATGCTCCTTAGGTTGGGCATCTGGCTGTGGCTCTTGTGGCTCCTCATGTTGGGCCTCATTCCCTTCCACTCCAGTTTGGGCCTCATTCCCTTCCATTCCAGTTTGGGCCCCATTGTTCTCCATAATATCAATATTCTCATCAACAAACCTCTTGAACACATTATGATCTTCATCTGGTCCATAGTCATAGTCCACAAAGTCATCAGGAAGTCCTAATTCTTCCATTCCAGTCTAGGCTTCATGTTGGGTCTGTAGTATCTCCTCATATTGGGCTTCAGGGCTGTTCCTAGGTTGTTCTGACTCCATGTTTCCTAGTACATCATCATCCAACTTTTCAAGAACTACAGTACTAGGCAACCTCTTACTCATATCAACATACTTTTTGTGCCTGAAATATGCATTCTCAGTGCACAAGTGCTCAAAAAACATATCCAAAATATGTGTCATCTCTCATATAATTACACATTTCCACCACATCACTCTCCCATTCAAGCCAAGTAATGCCATCCTCAAAATCAACTCCTAGCACCTTGTAATAGTAAAAAACAAATGTCTCCCTATATCCCAATTTCTCTGCCATCTTATCTATTTCTGCCAAAGAAATCATATCAGCGTCACAATGATCAACCCATTTGACATTTCTCCCTACATAATCTGTATCTCCCAGTTCTCCACCATGATGCAATCTGATTGAGAATTTTTCAGGAATAACTGTACAAAAACAAGACCCAAGTCAGAGGGACTGTGTTTGTCGAAAGTGAAAACCCTAGCCTAATTTGACCATATACATATGAACCTAATAAAAGTGTGAATATTCCCTCAACCCAAGTCAGAGGCATCTAGGACCACTAAAATCTGCACTATTAGTTGAATATTCCCTCAACAAACTTTCGAAACCCACTGTTAATAAAGTATCGCACTATCAATTGAATATTTCCTCAACAAACTTTCAATACCCTAAACCCCATAAAGTCTCCCACTACCAAACAAAGTACGACTTTTTAAATGCAAAACAAACTAGTATAAAATGAACCCTTTGCACCCTTAACCTTCTAAACCCTAAAAATGATGAATATAAAACCAAAAAAGGTTGAAAATATTTCTTACCATATGTCGGAATGTCGTAGACATTATCTGGGCAAAATTTCCAACCCATTTTGGTCTCTGGATGTTGTCCTCAACAAAGTGCAAGCGTCGACGGAACAGAACAGATCTAAAGATTCAGTGATTAGGGCTTTCGCAATCTACAGCTTTAGTGATTCAGTTTCGTGGGTGGATCTCTGCTTCTTCGTCTGGGACTGTGTTTTTTGAACAGAAAAAATGGTTTTACACTTTCGAGTTTTTTGGGTCTGTCTCTTCGTTTTCTGGGCTCTGTTTGTATCCCTAAAGTCTAAAGATGAGCAACCCAGAGATTTACTAAGCATAAATCCTTCTAATGCCCGCAAATAATTAATTCTCTGTTTGTGCTGCCTTAATTATAAGCATGGATGGCTCTTCAATGGTGCATGGTTTCAAGATTCACTATAGTTTATTGTTATTCTAATCTGATGTGTAGTGTGTCAGACCACTTTTCTTTTTATTATTAATTTAAATGACAAGTGGACCACGTGGCAGTGTGTTTTGGAGGGAAACACTTTGGGTCAGGACTGATGTGGCGAGGTTGGGCGGGAAGCAACCTGGGGCCAACAGGTCAATGCCAGGTATTGGGTTCATTTATGCCACGTTAGCAGTTAACAGACCTCTTGACGGTCAGACTAACGAAGGTATTCAATTGACAAAAAACATAAGTTGATGTACCATAATGAAAGTTTTTAAACCAGAGGTACCCAACTGATAAGTGATGTATAGTTAAGGTATATATATATATGTAATTAACCCTTAATATAATGTTCTTGATAATATTTTTCTCATATTACATCCAAAATCCACAAAATTTCAAGGGAAAACAAAACGAAAAAGACAAGGGGACCAGGTTCACTGCCGAGGATATCATGCAGGTTGTTGGGCGGTGGAAGCTGGGTGTATTTTGTGGGTTTTGTAGGTCTTCTTGGGTTGACCCAAATGCAATTTGAAATATGCAATTGGAATATCAGGTAGAGCAATATCTAATGGGTTACAGCCACTGAATTTGGGTGTATTTAATGGGTTTGTGGGTCTTTGTGGGTTGACCCAAATGGAATATCAAGTAGAGCAATATCTAATGTTCTAGTGTTCTACAGCCACTGAATTTGGGTTTGGTGGAGAGAGAATGGGTCAGAAAGGCTTCATGTTCTTCAGGTGTGGAGGATCGGGCTGGGGTGAAAGAGAGAGGAGGGTAATGTGGTCTCAAAAGTGGTCAAAGAGTCATAAAAGATAAAATTGTGAGTCGAGAGTTAAAAAAAATATAATTATATTAAAATGAGTTATTCAGTAAAATTTCTCAAAAACTTGAGCCTAATATATCACTGCCAAGCAATATAAGAACCTGACAAGAAAGCTTGCAGTCTAACAGTGTGGCAGGTGAGGTTTATTAAAAAAGGCTTATTCGCGCCAATGCCCCCTGAAAGTAACTTCGATTTTCAATTTGCCCCCTGAAACTTCATTCCTCCCACTTTGCCCCCCGAACTTAACAAAATACTATATTCCGTCATGTTCGTCTATAGATCCGTCAAAGTAGCTGATGTGGCGCTTATGTGGAGGGGCAATTAGGTCTTTTACCTGATGCAAAGCTGAATTAGACTGACAAAATGCCAAATCAGCTCCACATCAACATTAAGTGGGACCCNCCTTTTGTATATCTCTCTCTCTCTCTCTCTCTCTCTCTCTCTCTCTCTCTCTCTCTCTCTCTCTCAGCCTGAGGCAGACCCAGAACTGAAACCATGGTGTCTGTGCTTCATCTGGGTCTCCAATGGCGAGTTGGGTCCTCACAGAATGTGGCTTAAAGCCTCTCCCGCAGATATTTCCCAGACCCAGAACCGGAATTGCCGCAAGCCACCCTGCAAAAGTTCGATTTTTGCATTCAAAAAAGAGCATCACAGATTTGAGATTGCCTGCAGCCAAAACTTCAAGTGGGTGCTTTAGAGGACTAAGCTGGGGTCTGAAGGTGAGTGCTCCATTGAGAGTTGCTTCTATTGAAGATGAGGAAGAGAGAATCAATCTCCACCATATCCTCCTTCGCCAACCCCACTGGCCACCTGAAAACTCCTGGTGCTGTCCTGCCTCAAGACCCATCCCAACAGCAAACCCACCACCCCAGTCCAGCCGCGAGTCACCCATTAACCCAAATCACCAACCCGACCCGGTTCGCACATCCCCATCATATTCGTCTTCTTCGCGGTCCACGTTTAGGATCCGATTCTCCCCAGGCAGTCTCTCTCCGGTCACGGACTTCACACCCACATGGGTTTGATCCAGGACCTAATTTCTGACGAGGGAGTGATCGGGGAAGAGACCCAGAGCCTGAGACAAAGCCGACTTGAGAAACAAGAGCTCCTCCTCGGTTCACTACCTGCTGATTCGTCCAATCTTGAGCTCTCTAACGCTACCGTTTTGCGACTACCGATCTCCGCCGCCGCTGGACCTTTGAATCGAAACGATAGGAGGTTTGGGTGGGAGAGGGGTGCGACAGGGTCGGGAGA